>JAWWEM010022149.1:0-19640 GCA_035582935.1 Ormyrus thymus | reverse complement strand
ATTGTTAAAAGATGTGTGTGTCCCACGAGTACTATTTAAATAGTAATTTTTCAAAAAAATTTTTCTCAGTGTAGGTAAAAAGAAAATAGGAAAATGAAAAAATGAAGGATAGGGAAGTGCGGAACAACGGCTGGCTCACACTATAGGCTGCTGAGTAGGACGCCGAGTGGTCTTCCTCGACGAAAGAAAAATTACACAAAACAGTTTTAACAAAATCAATTTATAAGCACTGTTACTTATTGTAAATAAAATGAGTCTTCTAATTGACTCTGCATCAACTCTTCGAAATTGGGGATTTTTAAAGGCAGCGATTCTATTCGTCATTGACGTACGAGCGTCAGTAAAAGATGAATGCGCGGGGTGAGACGCAAGTAGCTCTCACGGACGACGAAAAGCCGCGAAACGCTCGTTTCCAGCTGTCTTTTTTCTTTTCCTTTGAGCAGCCTTTTTTGTCTATTGTAACGTTAAAATGGCTTTTCTCATAAACTTTTTTCAAATACATTCACAACGTTTAATTAAAATGCACGAAAATTAAAGAGAAATATTTGCTTTCTTATATGCTGAAAGTGGTATTTAACTCAAATAACGATGTAATAAATGAGCATTTTTGTGTCCGTGAAATGATTCAAGAAAAAATTAACGTTAAATAATATGAGTACTCGTATAAGCAAGACCTTTCACTTGCCATCCGTTAAAGTAACTAATTCTTCAAATAACCAAAGGCGCTCGCCGAAACTAATTTTCTTCGGGGCAAAAATGCTAGTAATTTCGATATAAACTTGAAAGAATTCGCGTGAATTCTGCACGCGATCGTAGCCGACTCCACCGACGAGGCAAATAAGCAGCCCCGCAGGTCTCAGCCGAGAAGCAAAGACAGCGAGCTGCTCCAGCGGGTGGCGGCCCGCGTCCCGTTCAATTTCTCGGCGTGCGCTGCGTGCGCGCGCGCGCACTCGCTCGCTGGAACTCGAGCAATTGCAGGAGACTCGCGCTCCGCTTGCCGGCGCGGGGTCAGATTCAATTAGGGCTCCAACTGGGTCGGAGCTGCGCGGAAATTCCGGCCGGTGCGCAAGGAAAAAGCGAGCGGCGACCCGCTGGGACAAAGACAAATTAGCGAAAACGCGACGAGTCGTCTTGGCAGGTGCGACTCGCAATACTCGTACAGTCTCCGAAAATGTTGTTTTCGCGTCCCTTTTTCGCTCTGGTGGAAAATGTCTTTTTTTTTTAGATAATGTTGAGTAGTCTATTGTAATGAAGTAGGTAGATTTTTTATTATTGATAGTGAAATAGACGACAAACCAGACGCCAGGTAAATTAATTTTTCTCATTGGCAACTGAACTTACTTGCTTAAACTTGCACATCTATTATTGAGTGGTAAACAGTAACAAGATAACTCGTGCATTCTATAGTACAATGATATAGTTTTGAAAATAATAATATTCACTGATTTACTCTGCTTTGATCAAACGTATACTAAGAAATTTCTTATCAACTTTAAATGTTGATTCGCAACGGGACTGAAGTGCCTTAACAAGGTTCTCAAGTTCGAAATAATAAATTAACCACTTTAATTATTGTCCTGATAATATTTTGAAGTTTTACCGGAACTTTCGAAAAGTCCTTAACGCAAGGCCGTTTATTTACTATAATTTCCACTCATTAAAAAGTTCCATACCAACCAATTTGCGTAATTCCACTGCAACTTTTGATCGCTGATAAATGACATTATTTTTTAATGAATTGTAAAGGGACTTTACGATCCGACATTAATGAGAGCCTTTCTCCCTGAAAATGACAAGCTCTCGAGGACGAAAAAGTCAGCAGAATTTTCTGACCGTCATAGTCCTCAGCCCAGTAAAGCAAATTGTAAAAATGTGCGCAATATCTATAGCCGTCCCCCTTCCAAGCCCAGTTTTCTCTCCGAGGCTCCTCGAGAATAGCCTCCTAACGATGCAGGTCTCAATTTCACAATCAGCGCCGCTAAGACGGTGGCTGCCATTAAGGAGAATCGCCGAGGGACCGCCGGCTGAAAATCGCTCCCACTCGAGATGAATAATTGCGCGCTTTGCGAAAATTATGCGCATCCATTGATCCGTCTAAGTTTGGTTAAGCAAACGATATTGCGGCAGAGGCTGCTTGCTCTCGAATGTAAGCCAATATCGATTTGAAAAAAAAAGAAAAAAAAAATATCCATTATTCATTCGCGGAACTATTTGCAGCCCCGGGTATATTGATTCATGGGTGTCGGCCCCTCTTGCTTGCTCCGTCGCGCGCGCGGCATCGCGTTAATTAAGAATCCGAGATATCCCGACAGTCGTCAGGCGACTGGGAATATTTTTAAAGAGCTGCCGAAAAAGCGCCGGAACGAAAATATACTGACGGTAATTGAAACCTTATTGATTAAAGACTGTGAAAGCTTAAATTAGTCTAGGCGCTTCCATCTAATTTTAATGACCCGACTTCTTTTATTACGCTCGGTTCAGTATGATATTATGTAGATATATCATTTGAAAAATGAGGATACGAGATCTTGATAAGGCTAACTTTAATTAAATAACGTAAAAAGTGCTTTTGTACGAAATTTTATCAGATCAGTAAAATTTTAATGAAAAATTAATAGCATTCAGGGAAAACTATTTCATATTGCGGAGTAATAAGATTCTCAATATCTTATATCCATCTTTATCTTATGCGATATTTCACTTTTCATCAGCAAAGAAAGAATATAGTTTGATTCGGAGAAATAGAGCACATAACCCAAATAATTTTTCTGAAAATAGAAATATTAATTCTTCCTGAAAAGTGAGCTTGACAATATTTGTAAAAGATGCACTGCTATTCCATAGAAATTGAAATGTACATTGTCAATTGTTACGTCCCGGTCACTCGCCTTGATGGCAGTTTACGCGGTCCGTTGATTTTCCTTTTGATGCTTGCTTCCTCGGAGAATTCTTTTGGGCTCAGCGCGGTCCGGCGTGTCGGACGTAAGTCTGTTTATCGTGTCGAGACTTGGAAAGATGAAATTATTTGTGAATATCGAAATCGAAGGAGGTTACTGGGGTGACTTGGGATTTAGTGAGCGAGGCAATGATGGTTGTGAAAAATATAAATAATATAAAATAATAATACTTATTGGAAGACGATACTTTATTTTACCAAAAGCCGCTTGAAGACTCCTAGGGAAACTTCAACGCTGCTACGGAACTGCTAGAATTGGGGCCAAAAACTGCACTCGAGTGTGCTTTTGCAGGTGCTTTTTATACAATCGGAAGATCGCCTCCCCTCAATTATTGGGGAGTTCTCATTGGTTCCCGAGTAACCACGCGGTTTAGGTTTTAAGTTTCTCTAGAAGAGCTTGTGTACGAAAGACGCAAGCTCAGCGGCCGAAATTCTTTATTTTGTGGAAGCGGGAAATGAAGTTACTTCCTTTCCCGCTTACAGTTTTATATCTTATTTCGCTAAATTTGTATTACTAAAATGCTCAACTTAAAATATATGAGGTCGCGCGCTCGTTACGTAACGCAATACATCATACAAATTTGAAAACATTAATAAACTTTGCTTGGCTCGAAATATCCGCATTCGATAGTCTTGATTGAATTCTTTAAAATAATTCAAGCTTTTTATTGTGACGTTGTGAGTAATATTAATATTTGATATGATAAAGGTGCTCAATATAGCTCATCACTTCTTGGGTCTCGGTTTTTACAGTCGCAATACTGAATCTATAATAGATAATAAATTGTTTATTTGTCCTTCTGCTCCATTCGATTTTAGCCACTCGTTAATACTCAATCTAGCTGGACTATTATAACAGTCTGAAGTTTGAAATATTGAATATCCTTAGCTATAATGACGTATCAAAAAAATCGCGTCCATATTTAACTGTAAATCATCTGGTTTTAAATCAATCGCCGCAAAAAAATCCACATGTTTAATAAAGTAAATTGCATAATTCTATAAAAAATTAAAGAGCCCAGAAAAGAATATACAATTCAAATATTTTTATACAAATACTTTTTAAATCGTTATTAGATAAAGCAAAAGCTTTCTTGGTAGCAGTTGTAAATTACTTGTTTACAATAAACTTTTTTTACGGCACTCCGCTGTGAAACTTTTTGAAACACTATTATGGTATTGAATCAATAATCAATAATCTATAAAGAGCTTTTCACGTCTTTTCTGAATCAAACTTTTTATTGTTTTCTGAGCAACTCTCCCTTTTAAATTCACTTTATATCACAAAATTTAGAGAATCTAAGCCTTCCTTATATTTAACCTTTGCTCTTTCCAGCTCCTATCTTTTATTATTCAAAAATAAAAGGCCGACCTTCAGCCCTGCAATAAAAACCAACCCAAGCTGTAAAGTTAAGGTAGACATGCATGCTTTTGCATCATCGATTCTCGGGGGCGCTTCCTTCTTTCTCCATCCTATCTATTTATCCGCTTTTATTTTTCTCTCGCAGCTTCGTCTAGCCGTGCACTATAACCGAACGACGTTAAAGTCCCGCTATCGTCCGGAGGTCGGAGTTTGAGTTAACTCTAATTCCATCAAATAAATTTCCTCCCGTTCGCGCAGTCAAAGTGCCTGCGTTTTCGCTTGTGCGTCAGCTATAACGACGTTGGACCGCGGCGAAAATATTTTCCGGTACTCATCAGGCGAGTTCATTGTCGGCTCGATCATTTTCGCATGTTTTGTCAACAAGCATTCTTCGAAAAGCAAATGTCCGTTCTTTCTGTTTTTTAATTTTTTTTTTTTTTTTTAATTTTACAGGAAGTGAGAAATTTTTGGATATAAATAAATTCTATAGGCTATTGAATTATTAAACAATAAAATTGTGACCCTGTGAGTATTAAACCGATTATAATACCAGCCTCAAAACTGTTTAGGTCGTAAATAAAAAAAAAAACCTGCCGACGCGTAAACAGGCATGAGAAGAGAAAAGCGGCCTTTGCGTAACCGCCAATTCTTCCGCAATCCCGGAGAGTGCAGTAAATATCCCGGGGCACTTTACAGCCCCGCCATCCGCGGCGAAGCCAGAGAAACGTCCCTCGTGCCGCGAGGTGTAGCATCAAGACGGTCCTGTCTCTTCTAATTGACGGAGGCCAAGCTTTGCTGCCTTCCTCCGAAGGTCGCACGTCCGCGTCTGATCCTGCGAGGTTCGACCTCGGCGAGCCTGAATTATTTCGGAGATCGCGAGGTGTGTAAGGCCGGTTTTGCGCCGCCCCCGGCAGATATTCTTCAAGGGGATGCATCCTTCTTGCGGCTCCTCAATCTTTCAGTGGGAAGTGCTCGTGTTTTACAGCGCGAGCGAAGTGATTTTTATTCAAGAGCTCGAGACGACGCTGTTACCGAATCATTTTGAGGGACTGCAATATTTTTAGACCGACTAGTCTCGCGTCAGCTCGATAACTGTATTCGGACTTCTGTCCTCCTTATTAAATGTTACGCGGTTCGACTTGTACTTTATTACGTTACTCAAATATAAAATAATGTTTTAAAGAATCTTTAGAATATACCAATTCTTTTATGTTTAGCATCCCATATCACAAAGTGATTTTGCTTGCATTTGATAGTACATTAAACGTCAGCAGTTAAACTCATTGAAAATTAAAGTCAAACGTGAGGTTGGAAGTGAAGAAACTTTAACTGCCTATTTACGATCATGGCTGGACGCTCATAATTTTAAAATAATCTAGTTTTCATGGATTTCATACAAGAATGAATAACCCAGACTGACTAAATTTGACCGAACTCCGGACCCTGCAACCTGACTATATTTCCCAAAAGTTTTTAATCGACCATATAGCCGTATTAGCAAAAGTGGAAAAAATTCAAGAACCCATCGACGTGCCAAAAATCTTCTTTCGGTCATTATAAGTAAAAAATGTCGAATAAAAACTTTACAGAATCTTATAAATTGGTCGTGTATGTTATGTACGTGATCCATGTCTGTTGAGACTTTCCTAAAGTAGATCGCAACGACGAACTTACATTGAGCGACAAAATAACAAGATCCGCTGGAACGCTGATATTACATAATGCTGTAATTAGTTCAAAACTATTCTTGGCATGTAATAAAGCTTTCTATGCACGCATTTTTAATTTTTATATTTTAGTTTTGACAAAAAATGAGTGAACACGAAAAATCTCACGAGAGCCTTTGAGGACACAGCGACGTAGTCTACATCAAAAACGTATATAAGCGAACGTTAATTGATCTTTTGTGTTTACACTACGTTTTACACTTCGCACGCGGAAAAATTTCTGTGAAGTTAATTTTGACTCGTTAGTTTATTTACATTATCATACTTGAGTTGACAGTTGTATAAAAAATTTGGTATTATTTTTTTTTAAAAAACTGAAAACATATTTGACCTCTTTCATAACTCTTAAAAGAGTTCTGTTTTATATGCACATGTAATTTTCAACAGTGAAGGATGCTTCAAATCTCGTAATTACATTTTTATTTGTCCTGTATAAGTAATTTTTAAAATAGTCGCTTAGAAAAAACGAACGAATTGTAATTCTGTATTAAGTGCGCGTAGCTCCTAGTTAAAAAGTTAAAGATCTCGGAGAAAAAATATGATAAAGTTTGATTCAGCAACTGAAATAACAGAAAAAGTAAGAAAAGTCAAATTAAGAAACTCTGCTCTGTTCAATAGCAATGGAAAATTATTAAAATATTCGATCTGATTTTTGGACTATTTGTATTTATTATCTTTTCAAATTGTGTTATAGCTCACTTGACCTTTGGGACATTCAAGTTTTTGCTTGATTTTCGTCACTACGGCCAGAAAAGTAAAACACCTGTCTCTGAATTTTTATGAAAAAATCCCACAGCTTCAGCTAAATCAGTGACCCAGAGGCTCTCCTAGTTAGCAGAGTTAAAATCAGACTCTGGAAGGCTTCACAAGACACCGGCGGCAGGATCCCATTAATCGTCCACATTATAGTCTACTCACGAACTCGGTGCTCTCTCAGCTCAATAATCGCTCCCGCAAGCTTGGCATATAAATTTTTCGCTACGTCTCGTTCTTCCACTCGGGGAGGTAGTGGTGGCAAGCACCCTAATCCGCATCTTTCGAAAAGTGCGGCGTTAATTAACTTGTAAAACGCCGCGACGGCCGTGGAAGTTCATCTGAGGATAAATACTCGAAGGCAAGGATACGTTAGACGAGCCGTTAGATAGATGACCCTCTCAAGAGCACGAAACCCCCTAATTTGTCCCTCGGGAGATGTGGCAGAGGCGCAAGTTTATTGGGCTCCTCGAAGCGTGAGATGAGCCCTCAAGGTTCGGTAAAGGAAAGAGAGAGAGGGAGAGAGAGGAAGAAAGATATATATCGAAAAGCTACTGTCGTCGCCGGAATTGCGAGAGACAATATCGCCGATGACAGATGCCTTTGAGAAATAAGTTCGCTTCTTCCTTGGAACTGATCTGCAGGAGATTTAATTAAGGCAATGCTCTCTGACTTTCTGTAATAGTTGGGAGCATTTATTTCGGCTCTCTGTTAATTGGTTGTCAAAGTCTTCTGTTTCTTCAGCAAATACAAAGGCGAACGTTTTAATTGCGTCTCGTACGTTGAAAATGTCACGGGAATGAATAAGATCGAGTCGAGGGATCAGGTTTTAATTAACTAAAGTTTAGTGCGTGCTTTGCTGCCTGTACATTTATTTGCCCATAAACTTAAATGAAAATCAAATTTAATTTTCATTACGAGTTTCAAAACCTTAACGATTTTTGAACTTGGAATACATTAAGTATACAGTACGTACTGAACGTAATTGCAGGGAGCGCAATATTTCGCTTGAGTTATTATTTATTTAAAAAGGTAATAAACGAATGAAATGAAAAATTTGTAGTTTTTAAATTAAAAAAATATAATAACACGACTGTAAATAATATATCAAATACTCTATTTCGTTCGATAAGCCAGAGAAAACCTGTCTATTTAGTTGAGAATCCGTCTATAAAAGGTTCGCTAAAGTCTACCAAACTAAAACCCTCTTAGTTAGGAGCTTTTCTCAAAGACCATCAATTCCTCAGGGTACACAATGCACTTTAATATGATCCTGAAATAAGAGAAAATAATAAATTTTCCTCCAAGCATTTTATGTTATTTACAATAAGAGTGCATCCAAAATATAAAATATATTCTCTATATTTATTTTGGATTCTGCGCTAATCATATTTGACGGTTTTTTAATTACAATTTTCATCTATACGTATTTCTGCAGTGATAGTTAAAATTATAATAAAGAATTTCCTTAATAGCTTTAAAGAACTATGTATATATATAATCATAAAATGAAGAAAGCTATTATCATTTTCCATCTTCTTGTCTTTCCTCCGGTCTACTTTGCGTGATTACATTTTATTGATTCTTCGATAATTTATTCCGCTTTCCTCTAATTGTCTGTCCTTTGGCATACATTTTTACGAGAGAATATTAAAAAGTAACGTCTAATTACTGGAAAATAAATTTAATAACTCGCCACTTAGAGGGATGACCTTTGTTGAGGTCCTTCCTTCTTTCATTCGACCACTGTAGGACTCGTTTCAAAAAAGTCACTTTGAACTAAATTTACTATTCACCGTTTCTCTTCCACGCAGCAGTTCCTTTTTAAAACATTCATCTGCCCTCGAACTAAGGAATCCTAGAATTTCCGCGTAAAAATAACTCCGCATTGCACGTGCCGTGCACGTGTTGAAAGAAGCGCCAAATTAATGCACTCGTGCGAGTGGAAAATAAGAAAAATCAGCATGAACGAGCAGAAAGCGGAGTTATCCGGCTACAGGATAATGTAAAAAGCGAAGAAAAAGATGAAGCCGCGAGGATTACTTCCGAAATATAATTTGCTCCTTCATCGCGCACGAGTCTGCAGCTCTATTACGATTCCGCGCTCTAACCCCATTATCATCATCTTCGCAGTCGTTATCGTGATCGTCGTCGGTGCGGTTGGCGTCGTATCGCCGCGTCACGTAGGAAGCTCGGCCACCCTCTCAGGTGTATACGTCCACGAGCCAAACTCGCCACGAGACGGAGGGGGGCAAATAAAACACGCGTCCACGAGCTTCTTCTTCCTTTTGCCTTCTCTCTCTCTCTCGCTCTCTCTTTCTCCTTTTCGCCTCTCCGTCCGTCCTTTCTGCCTTCGACCTCTGGGCTTCGCGTTCGATAAAAGCCGCCGTTTTAGTGGCTTTCCTTGTTCTCCTCTGCCATTTGCTTCTGTATGGACTTAGACGCGTCAACCTTTTCGTGCGGTGTTTACCTCCGGAGTTTCGCTGCCTTCACCCACGCGAATCTCTCAGATTTTTCGAAACACGTTTTCATGAACTCTAAATATGAGCTTTCAAAACTTTTTCGCGCTTTCCCCACCAGAAGTATGACTTTTAAAGCTTGAATTACGACGAGTTTATTAAACTTTTCATAAAAGAGACGATATTCATAATATTCATTTTCATAAAACTTTGGGCTTTCTATTGACTCTATCATTAAATAAGTGTTAATACTCTTTATCAACATTTTTAAAGGATTTAAGTTTAACTTCACAGAAGCAATTTATAATTTATAATTTAATAATCATATATTCGGAGGCACGCAGAGATTGGATTTACCTTCATACAGACATGCTTTCACCTACGAAGAACGATATCGCTTGGAAATCGAATCTCTCGGACCCACGTCGCATTTTTAATTCGCTTTTATTTTTTTGAAACGTCAACGAAACCCAAGGCTTTGCGTAAATTTTTCATTTGATTCTGCAAGCTCTCTCAGAAAATGTTCCTAGACTCGGGCGCTGATACAAGAGCGCGGTTCATGTTTATCCTAATTCTCACTAACGACCAGCAGGCATCAGATTACATTTCTAATTACGGCGTAGCAAAGCCGCAACGCCGGCAGTAAAGTTCAAACTCAATTTCCAAGCTTATATCGAGCCCTTTTTGTGCTCATTGGACTGTCCATTCATTCTCCCCGCAACGGCCCCGTTATGTAGACGCAGGCGGCATCGTCGCTGATAACAATTGGCCGGGCACACAGCTCGCATAATGATACAAAGGACCTCCTCGTCCCCGGCATGCTTTCGCTGACTTTTCTCCTTTGGTCTTCGGGGCTATTACTGCTTGCTATCAGGGTGCGCTTCGCTTCTTCCAGGCGGCTATTGCCTTGCGCCGCTGGACGACTCTCGCCGCGTTTTTTTTTTCAATAACAAGTCGATTTATTTTGCAGTCGTTCAGCTGCACCGTCCAAAAATTAGCTTTTGTAAATTTTCAATCGTATTTTATAGCAGCACTTTGATTACAAGCTGCTTTTTAATGAGTACGGAAAATACTGCAAATTCTCTTTTACGGATATGACAGTAATTCAAAGCAGTGCAAGTGCAATTAATAATGCACATACACAGAAATGATTTAATTAAAAGATAATTACTCACGTGCTATTGAATAATTATCAATTTTATTAAAATTATTGCTCAATTAAATTTGAGTACTATAATACTACTGGGTAATTTCAATTTTGTTATGATCGAATTGTTAAAATAACTAAATTTGAATATTCTCTAATAATATTATTGTTAATATCAAGATGAAAATTATAAAATTTATTCCGCCATTTATGTTTTATCCCCAATATATATTTTCATTTAAATCATTATTATGAGTTTATTGATGGCTTAAATAAAATTCCTGTAACATAGTGCTAAAACTCATTCTATCTCTCTTCCTATTAATTAATTTAAATATTTTTCTTTTATCCTATAATATAGATAATTGTAATAATTTTAGCAGTAATCATAATAATTGTAGTACAGATTAATTAGGCCATCTCGCGCACGCATAAATTAATGCTTCAGATGCCTCAATCACTCTAAAACAAACAGATAAAAATCACAGGTATAAACATACGTATTTTCTACGATCTTTTTCTACGACATCTCCGATCACCTGTATGCAGAAAAGAATTTACCCAACACTTTGCGGTATCATAAGTACGATTGTTTTTCACTAATGAAGAGATTGACCCGATTGTCTTTAGAAAAATAGCCCGACTTTTGCAGTAAGTTTTGTGTGATCGTGAAATAGAGAAAAGTCGAAACGTATAGTACTTTGTGTCGATTAAATAAATACCTTATTTACATCGACCTTGAAAAAGAATGAAAATGTAAAATATATAAGATAAGAATATATGAAAATAAAATATATTAAATACAAGATTGAATACGAGTAATAAATTTGCGATTTAACTCATCTTAAATATAAAAATATCATTGAATTAATAAATTAATAAATCAAATTCCTTAATACTTTTTTTTTATTTTTGTCTTCCCAACAACTTTGCAATTTTCCCCATAACTTTTATTTTCTTTCTCTCTGTCTCCCTCTTGGAACACATCGTTTCCTCAATACTCGGCTTCACTAAATCTGAATAACAATATTTCGGTAAGTGCACTCTCTTCCTTTTCTAATATTACTATAGAAACCTCAAATCTTTACCAAGCACCCAAGCCTCTCCCTTCGATCGACACCTCGGTTCGACTCGGCTCTCAGTACAGCATCAAGTTTTCCCTCGCGACAATGCAACACTTGTATTTTCCACTTCTCCATTCAACGCACCGAGAAACCAACAGGGTAAGAGGGAGAAAATTATTTTCTTTTTCTTCGTTTTATTTTTCTCTTTACGCCTCAAGATTCCCTAGCCTAGACAGAGATCCGTACCCCGTTCTCCCTCGTTTCCTTTAAAGCCACGCAAACTCGTCTACAAGCGCAAGCCGCTCGGCCCAAGTAGATAATAATTAATTAATTAAATAAACCTTAATTAAATCCGGCTAGACGGTCCCAGAACGTAGCATTTTATTTACACTACACTGGATAGATCGCGTTTAATTTGTAACTATTTGCAACTATTTTGATTACAACTTTCCTCGCTTCTTTCATCGCTTTTTTGAGAGAGAATAAGTAAAATGTAAGAATTCCATTAATAAAAGTTGGTGCATTATTTACTGGCTCAGAAGCGCTCGCAGAAAACCCCGCTATTCATTATGCAAAGAACTTTATTCTCGCGTCTGCAGGTGGAAAAAAGCGCAGAATTTCAGCGCATCTAGACAAGCAAGCATCCAGCGCAAACGTCGCACCCTTTTCCAGCGCTCGTTTTTCATGTCCCTCCCGTGCCGTCGCTGCCTTCGCCGCGACGGCGCGCGTTTTTTCGTCCCGCGCCGCCGTTTGCCCAACGGATAATTGAATTTCTTTCGAAGTTAATTAGGATTGGCCGCCGGCTTCACGCACCTTGGCAAACACTGTAACTAAGTTCCCCTCTCGCGGCGCCCTCGGCCAGCCCGTCCCTTTAGAATCCAAGGGTTCTTGCCTCGTACTTTGAAATTTGCTCAGCTCTTTAGTCTTCCTACGACGTGTTTAATTACGCGGTGTAGCCCGAGTTTTTTTTCACAGCTGCCTGTGAATTCTTTGATAAAAAGCCGCGAAAGGTCGGCTGTGGTCAGTCATTCATTACGCGAATTATGATTTGCATCTCGTCGAGTTTGTTAATTCAAAAGGCTTATTATGCATTTTTATTACGTGTTTTTAGACTTAAACGATTTTCTTTTGCAATCATAAAATGAGAATTAATAACCCGTTGTTGCTTTTCTAGATACCTTAAATTTACATATACCAAGGAAAAGTTATAACTTTTGTCTTATCGGTATTTGTGTATGAATCTGCACCATTTTACTATCGCCATTTTACTGCACCTATAAGTTTATCGGATTTTATTATTTATCATTTTATTATTTATTATTCTATCGTTGCTTTTTCGTAGGGTAAATACTTAATATCATTTTAAAATTGAAAAAAAATTGATGATTAAAACATAGTTTGAATCTTGAAAATCCTTTTAATCTTCGATCGATATAGTTGATGTTTACCATCACTATCGATTTACACCAGTATTATAATACTGTAACCTAAGCTATTAAACAGCAATTAATAGTTGCCCAAGTTGCCCGCAGCACTGTGCACCTCAGGCTTTTATAATGCGTCGCTGTGAAATATTCAAATAAGTAGGCGATTTTATTCAAGTAGAGAATATGGAATTACAATTATTCTAGAAAAGATAAAATAGTAATAAGCCAGATGAAGTGAACGAGTTGAATAATTTGTTTTATTTTCATGAAGATCTAATTTATTAAGATACACATACTGCATATTTAGAATTAAAATTTTGTAATATGAGTGTTTTAAAAAGCTGATAATTGAAAAGTATTTAATATTATATTACAGGAAATTGACAGTAAGAAATTAAATAAAATATCACAATTAATATTTCTACAAAATTCTTACTTCAAAATTTTCTGTCTAATCTATAATACTGTAAATGGTTGAAAATAGACATATTGCACACGTACATAAGATAACAAACCCCCATCGTCAAGTGTATAAATTATATACGACCCGTATTTTATGCAGTGGGCAGGAACAGGTTCTTCTTAAAAACTACGGTAAAACCATTGTTAAAAATTTGATAAAGTTCTGTGGAAGTAAATAAACAAGCTTCTGAAGCACCGAATTTTCTGGACTTATATTTACACTTTTTTTAGTTTCAAATACATTGCTAGTTTTTAAAAAAATATTGTATTATATTTAGATCGAATGAAAAATAATCGATCTAGTGGAAGTGTGCTAAGAGCTACCAAGTTAATTGATGCCTTCAAAAGTTCAAGAGTACAGCCTAGGTTTTTTGTCGTTTATTCTTCTCTTGATTTATTCCCTGATTCATTCAATTGCATTTTTTTTTATTAAAGAACTAAACTAGGGATAGATAGGAATTTGATAAAGCTTCAACAATCCTTCTCCATCGAGATAAAAATGCAGAAATAGGCGAGCAAACGAGAGGGAAATAATGTGCACACGCAGGTACATCAGTGCGACTGCGTCGGCTCGCGGACAGCGTGACTCCTGAAAATCGATTCCATCGATTGCCGACCGGTCGTAAAAGCCCGCGAAAGGAGGCTCTCCACTCCGCGACGATGGCTCCCGAAACGAGCTCCCTTCGACTGAGTTTTCGCGCAGTTCTCTTTTCGAACTATTAATTTTTCTGCTTCGCCGTGAAAGTCTTGAAGGAAACGAATGCTATTTGACGCCAAGTTTTCAGCGGGGTAGACCTGCAGTCGCTAATCGCAAAAAGTGACGACACAGACAAATCGAATAATTTCTTATTCATTTTGAGCGATAGCTTATTTTTTTAATGAAAACGTACGAGCTGGGCGCAATGAAAATTCTTCGCATCGTTCTCGAATAAAGTTTAAGTGCGGTAGGATTTACGATCATGGTTTTTCCATATACTTTCAGCATAATGTATAAACGGTGTACTCCCGCCTATATATCTTTCGAGCGAAAAGGAAACAAGTAATTTACTGTTATGCCTTCGAAAATTGACTTAGCCCGAAAGAAAGCTCTTATAAAGTTTCCTATTGCGCCGAGGTGCGATCGTATCGTAAAGGAAGGGCGCAGCGCAATTTTGAAAAGGCTAACCGCGGGAGAAAGGGCCTCGTAGGAGCGACAGCTACGAGCGCAAAATGGGAATCGAAGGCTCGATCCGCGGCTGCGGGCCATTATCCAGGCGCCAAAACCACCTGTACGTACAACGGCGCGCAGTCACCCCCGTGCAAGTCCCGACGAAACTTTACGCCTCCCGGGTGCAGTTCGATCGCTTAGCCAGGCGCCGCGGGGATTCGGTGCGACGTGGCTCGGGATTCTTTGACGGGCGCGCGACCTATCGGCGCGATTATTAGCGGCGCGGGCTAGCCGAGATTTTCGAATGAGGGAACGCATCGGGCTCTCCGCGCTGGTTTACGTTTCGATTTACCGGCCGCAGTAAAAGGAGATGGGCTTTGAGGCTGACGCAGCGGCGCACGTGTCTCGCGCGGTTGTTACCCGACCTGCCGGGTACTCCCCGGCTTTTTTATTTACTACCCAATACCGCGGGAGCCTTCTCTTTTACAGCTTAATGCAATCCAATATTGCTTAATTGACTCGGCTTTGAAGAAACTATTAAGCTGGCGATGTAGAAGAAGAGAATTTGCCAATAGTTGGCCTTGGCAGTGTTGAACTGAAAAGTTAAGGCGCTAATAGGAAAGAAATGAAAATAATAAACGAATCACTAAATTATCCATTCAAATATTTAATTCATTTTTTTTTACTAAATCTGTTCATATCAGGAGCTTATTTACAAAAGGTTCAAAGTGCATGGCTTAGAATATATATATATATATATATATATATACATGGTTTTACTTTCACAAGCAGAGCAAAAGGGGTTTGGCGATTGACGTGAAGGTAAACTCGTTGCGGCATAAGAATGGTATTGCTGCTGTCACGAGGTCTTTACAACGAGAGGTGATATTTGACATTGATTGTCCCTGTCGCCTCGGGTATCATAAAATCCAAGTTACGCATTTAGACCTTTGCATCGGAACGACTCTTTAGACTATTTGAATTTAGAGTTTGAAATTATGCGCAAGTTTCAAACACTAGGGGAAGATATCAGCTGCTCTCATCAGGATTCAAATATATTGACGATCAACGTTTCTATGCATATAGATGTGGAACTCCAACTTGCGTACAACAACTTGCTAAAAGTATTAATGAAGTATAATCTTTTATCGGGCATTTTTCCAAACTGTTTTGAACAGGAAGACTTTTTAATTGTTAGAGGTGACGATTCGTGATAAATTATACTTTTTATTGCCCATTGTTTCGATGTCAGTTTCTGACAGAACTTCGACACTGAGTGACCCAACTAATCAGGCAAGTCGAAAGAAAAACACACAACTCAATCTCGAATACAAATAAAGGAAAAATAATCAAAGCAATTACCCGCCGTCGCGCTGTAATTTCTCTCTCGGTCCTGCAGCCGCGGCTTCCTGCCCCCCGATGTTTACACGAAAAGCTCTCGGTTCGAGGAGCTCATCTTTTATTGGAAATACCTCGGCGATGAGCAGAGAGGAGCCCGCAAGTTCCGGGTTCTCCCGGCCGCGCGCGAAAATAAAGCCTCTCGAGGGAAGTCCAAGTGCGAGGAGGCGGCGAGCCAAGGCAGCGGGGAAAGCCGCGGAAGAAAACACGGAAAGAAGAGCAGCGGCGAAGCAAGAGGAGCGAGAATCGAGCGCGATAAGAAAATATTTCCGAGTCGAGGTAAGCGAAGGACGCCGACTCGGTTTCCGATTACCCCGCCTGACTAAACTATTTTCCGTCTACTGCAATCCGTTTCTTCGACCCGACGCGACGAGTGCAATTTTTCTTCCGAGGCATGAAGGGGCGAAGATAGCAGCTCTCTCCGCTCGGTTCATATTACTTAGGCTTAAAACTAACCGTCACGAGAGTCTCGAAACTTTTTTTCAATTCCTCAAACGTTCTTGCGGCAAATCTAATCACAAGTTTGTCAAGTGTGTGGTTAAGAAGTTTGCCAACTTCTCCGAGAACACTGTTATTTCAGCACGATTTCTTTTGAAATATTAAGGGATGCAAAAAGACCTTAATAAATCACTGGAATGTTTATGTTCCGCGAACGTCAGACCCGAAAAGCACTTCGGCGAGTAAACTTACCCTTTTTAATTGAAAGGCTCGCAGATATTAAGAAGGCTTCTCTAAATTTCAATTTTAGAGTTTTTCGAATTTCTTTTTAGATAAGGTTTTAGATAAATACGTAAAATGAATGTTATATAGATATTATAAATATACGAACCCAAAAATACTCGGCCTCTTAACATGAGAAATCTTCCTTAAATTTGAAAATCACGGAAGCTCAGCATTTCCTCCAAATTTTCTACATCTTAACAACCTTCCGAGCAACTCGTATAAACTGCATATTAGAGTTAAACTTCTTAAATTTCACAGATGGTAAAATGGGAAACGATGCGTTACGAGTTTTCTTGCCAAGTCCCATTGAAATTTAAAATCTTGCAGGATTTTCTTCATGTATATAATGTAAAATATTTTGCGACAATAAAACGTTTGTCCTTGAATAAATTTTAAAAATCCAACATGAAAGTAATTCGCCCGAATCTGTTTTCCGAAAATTTTCATAAAAACCGTAAATCTGTCGGATCCGCTTTGCGGGCCGGAAAAGCCGGGAGACCGAGAAAAATGTCCTGTTCCCATCGAAGACTACCGCGTCAGAATTCGAAACGAAGCGCCGAAATTAGAGTACACCGACGCGGCAGCGACGGAGAGGCTCCTCGGAGAGGAAGACGAGTACGCGGCGAGAGAGCTTTTCCCCCCCGGCGGTTGAAATGTTTGCGTTACGTGCGCCTGCACATTTCGGGGATTGCGAGAGCCGCGCGCGTAATAACCAAATGAGCGCGACACGCGCCGCGGGCACGTAACAAGCAATCCCGGTAATGCCCCCCTCCCCCCCTCCCTCGCCGCCGTAAAATTCAGCGCGCGCCTTTTAGCATTCAGCCGCTCGCGCTAAAGAAAAATAGACCTGGAGTTTATGAGCGAGGAAGGATTTTTGCACCTTATGTGTACCCCGGCGCTGCATACGTATTCCGGACGCGAGGGAGAGGGAAAGAGAGAGAGAGAGAGCTTTCGCCCCGGTGCTTTATTGCCGAGAAGCTTTCGCCTTTTAATGACGCGCCCAGAACGAGCGCCGGCGCCGCTGCACCTGACCCTTTTTCTTCGCGGAGAGTAAGGGAAGGCCGGCCAAGGTCGAATTTGTTAATACAACGAAAGGGGGAATCCCGGATAAGTGAACTGTGCTACCACCGCGTAAAAGCTACTGTTTCCCTCTTTCCGACTCGGAGCTTTTTTCTTCATAGAATCTATGTGTTTGTTTGCGCTGATGCTCTGTCTTGGTTTCCGCGATCGACTTTCTCGCTCTCTTGCTCTCTCTCCCTCTCGGCGGAAACGCTCTTTCGATCAAGACAACGATACGTAAAACGGATGTACGTAAACGTGCCATCGTTGATACCGAAGCGCTCTCTTGTGAATTTCCTATACTTTGCTCGAAGCGAGTTTTCGAAATTCCTTTTTAACGAATCCACGGCGAGGAGCTGCGAGAATAGATTTTTAATGGCTTTCAATGAAGTTTGATTAAAGTTAAAACTGATTCGTACGGAATCAAAGAAAAATCTGCCGTATAGAAAATTAGTCCAACAATTTGATTTAAGAAATTGAATAACGGAACAATTGGAAAATGTATATTTTAACGCGTTCAAAACCACCAACTCTAACACTTGAAAATTATTTGGAAAATATCCACAGTTTTCGTCGAATTGTGAAACTGTTCATGATAAACACACAATTGCGGTCGATTGCAAGAGTCTGCGGTCTCGTCACATTATACTATTCGTTAAACTTGTTCGACGTTTTCACTGTAACGATTTTTAATAAAGAATATTATAAGCACCTCCTACGTCGTATTTTTGCCGACATCTTTTTATTCTTTCAGTAATTATAGTAATGATGAATATCAAAACTATTACTTATTATTTTGCTTTCAAATCTGATGAAAGAAGTAAAATAATTTGATTAAAGTCAGTGAAAATGCTTAAAAAGATCTTACTTATCAACTACAAAATAAAAAGCAATCAAACAATTTATTTTCTAGGCAAAGTAGTAAAAAACAATATTGATCCTACCGGCTCTACTTTTATAAAAGACCGTCAGCCAATTAGCGTAAACTCTGTTTTTTTCATTCATTAGCACAGAGAGAAAATAGCGCGAACTTCAGCTGGATTACCGGGAGGATTAGACGAAAGACCGCGGCAGGCTTCCTGATAGATTTTTCACTTTTTTAGAGCACGACACTAAGAGACTCGTCGGTAAGTCTTCACAGAATTGACTCGTACTTCTATAGGCTCAGTCGCCGTATTCACTTTCAGTTTTTTTGCGACTTGCCAAGGCGAACTTTTTATCATAATCCGCATGATTAAATTCTAGTTGAATTATTTCAGCACTTCGCGCATACATTTATCAGGTTTTTGATCGAGCGCCGCACTTAATCAATTTTATCACTCCCCCTTTACACTGCGACAAATAGTCTATTTATATAAATAATTAAAATAATTACCGAGCGCTCTATAATAAACTGAACGCGAATATTAATTGATGACATTTAAGCGATCAATAAATGTTCTATGACACGTGCCGAGCTATGCGTTGGCGACTAACTGGGTTGTGCGCGAGTTTTTCTAGTTGTTACACTTATTTTTAAAAATATTGCGCTACGCCGCTGCAGGCCGCGAGGAGAAATAAAATTAAAAAATCAAGCTCAACGTTTTGCCCCCCAAGCGGAAGTTACTCTGCGGCTTGACAATACATCGCGCTCTTGGTAAATCTTTCCGACCAAATTCATCGCGCTTGATTAAATTTCGCTTTGCAGGAGGCACCACTTCCGCGTGACATTTTGATTTGCTTGACAGGTGGATTTAAATGAGCAGTACGTCTGCAGTAATTTTACGCGTCATCCTCGCCGGGGGGGGGGGCTAATTCTAATCTAAACTGCAATATCACATAAACGTGATGATTTTAAAACTACAATCTAACATTTCCGAGCGCGTACAAGCTATATATTATCTTTGATTTATCTGGCAATACATCTACGTTCGCAGTATCTAGGTGTAAAATCGAGAAGTCGAAACATCCCCCTG
>JAWWEM010022138.1:9440-19644 GCA_035582935.1 Ormyrus thymus | reverse complement strand
GTCTGAACCATTTTTCCGGAAAATGCAACCCTGGAAAATTATTTAGGTGGATCCATACTTTTGGAACACCCTGTATATTATAATTATCAATATATAACCAATAATTAATTCTAAGCTTATAATATCTTTTAAAGAGATTTAAATTAAAAGGGCTTTAAATTAAAAATAACTCTTTTCATATTTCTTCACAAACCTAAGACTGAGCTCACGCCTGCGTAATTAAACGCAATTAACTAATTAAACTAATTATTAAAAATAAAAAAATTTCTCACAAAACTGAAAACTATTTTCAACGCAATAAAAAGCTGGCATTGAAAAATCAAAGGCTAAAGACTTCCAGCGTCATCATCGGGCTTCCCCGCAGCACGCTTCACTTGTAAAGCCATTTCGCTCTCCATTACTCTCGACCCCACCCCCTCCCCCATCCCTCTCTCGGTCGCTTTCATTCCGCGCGCATATCGCATGCAAGAAGGCGAGTCCTCCGCCGTCAACTGCCTCGGAAGAGTCCGAGATAAGCTGTGACGAAGCGTCAAAAGCCGAGACGTACTAATTCCCTCGTTCCTCTTTCTCCTCCTCGACCATTAATTCGCGATGTATACACCACACACGTCGGACAGATACGCCTCGAGGCGCGCAGAGAGGGGGAGCGACTTTCTGTTTCCTATTTTTTTTTTCTCCGGGATAAAGTTTCCTTGCCCCGGGAATACACGCGACTGGATTTCTTAAGCGCTGCTCTCTTCCCCTCTGGCTCTCCCTTCCGACCGGAAATCTAAGAAAGTTGTATAAGGTGAAATTAAAATACTTAGGGAGTCTCTTTTTTTCATTAAACGACAGGGATTGAAATTTTTTAAACAGAGTTCGGCACGTTTTCTGGAAACGAGTTTTCTCCTCGATTGGCTTTTCTTTTTTACATTAAAAGTTTCTTATTCTCGAAAGAAAAACAATTATTCAAAAAGTTGCCTCCTCCGCCGAAAGACAAGACGTCGGCAGAAACTTTCTTTAATTCAGAACATCGCTTTGTATAAAAATCCATTTCGATTCTCCTCTCGATTCCCGCGTTCGGTAAACAAAAACACCTATGCGCTCCCCGGCGAGGGGAGCGCCGAATCTTTCGCCGCTTTCGCGCACCGGGCGAGAAGCACGCGCTCTCGATAATGCCCCGCTGGCAGGCGACAGTGCGCCGACGGAAAAATGTAGGCCAGATGTTCCCAATGTGCTCGGCGCGCTGCAGCTGAAAACTTCGCCGACGGTGAAATACGGCGACAAGTTTTCAACCTTGGCATTCGCGAGGAGGGTTCGCGCGCGCGCTTTTTTCTTTTGCCTGTTTTTTTTTTTCTTTTTTTGTTAAATGTAATGAAAAAGCCCGCTTCTTGCATTCAGTTGCAGCGCTCGTTGCTTCTCCAATGAGGGGGAAGACGGGGAGTTTTAATTATCGGGGATGTAAGCGCGCGCCAGGAGTGGTTTTTTCGTTAGAGGTTTATGTTTTCTTTGAAGGTCTTTTAGAGGTTTTACGTTGTGTTTAATCTGCCTAAATATACATATATTAGCAGCAAATGTAAAGCTCTGAGAAAATGCATTAAATGTGCAAATGTATATATAAAGATTCGTTTCTAAAAAAAATAAGAATGTTGACAGGTCAAGGTACTTATCTGAAATCGGTGATGGTATAATAAAATAAGGACGGTCAGTTGACCAATTACTCTATAAATAGCTGCAGTATTTTCGTTTTATCACAGGAACTCACAGAGTTATTTTAAATCCCGTCAGTAATAACTCGGATACTTAAATCGCGTACCGCATAACGGAGATAAAATGAATCGAGCGTTTAGTTTTCATAAAAAGATCATCGGCAATATTAGAACACCTCTGCCTCCCTGTACACGACAGAACTCAACTGACGGCCGACAACTTTTATATTCGCCGGCGATTAAAATATATTAAGGAACGAGCTCGATATTAAGCCTCCGATACTTATATTTATACTGCGCCCCTATCGATCCTTCTTACACATCGATTTTATGGCCAAGCCAACATAAGCGTAACGGGCACACGCGTGTCTCCCTTTGAAAGGGCGAGCGCCTCTCCGAGCGTCAGCGTATACTTTTTTCGTGCCTCTTCTGCTTCCCTCGGCTTTTAATAATAAAATTTTAAAATAAAGCCCGCGAGTCCCGAGGCTTATTATGGCAGGACAAAAGAAAAGCCAACGGAAACCCGCCAAGTGGCCAGTTTTCAAGGTTAAATTAACTTCCCCGCGGGAAGAGGGAGGCCGGGTCTGCACTCTGGCTGCTCTCAAGACGCGAGAGGGATAAATCGGAGGGAGAGGGAGAGAGAGAGGGACCTTCTGAAACTCAATAAACTGGAGTTAATTAACGTCGGGGAGGCGCCGCCGAATGCCGGTAGGAAGGAAGCTCGGGACGCAAAATTCTCTGCACATTTATGCCGATCTTATCCTGTTCCCTAAGCCGTCCACTTCTGGCAAATGCACAGCTATGGGTATACATCAACGCTTCGTTCACTTTATTTCGACGCCGCCTCACAATTTTCCAACTTTATAATTTTCTTCGACCTTCGAAACTTTTGACTTATTAAAGCGCTGAATTTTCCGTCGCCTCGATCAACTTTTAATTAATTTAACTATACCGGCAATTACTTCGTTCAACGAAAAGTAAAGATTTACGAAAAACTGGGCAAAAATACTTGTGAAGCGTTTTATTGAAATTTTAGATTGTCATGTCAGTCTACTGTATTGAGAATTTCGAAATTCCTTTTTCGTTTAAGAAGCATCAAATTTCCTTGCCATTGCTCGCTCGACTGTACAGCAAGATTCATCTCACAAACTACACTGTTATATTACATTTTCCTTTACGTTCTATTCAGCCAAGAGCCGAAACTTTTTTTAACCTTCCACGACGTGTAATCTTGTACTCTTACAATTCTTCTTCTATCCTTTTAATGTCTGCAGTTGGAAATTCGATTCCAATATTTTACAACACTATACTCACTCTCTCCTTGAAGGTACTGACTTAAAATTTCCTTTCGCGCGATAAAATATTTTATGCACTTTAAAGTAGGACACTTGATCTTACACGAAGCAACCAAATTGAACCTCTCAGAAATACGTCTCCCATCGACATTCTCCATTTAAAAAATTCAAATTTTGCCCAAACAGCTGTCTAATCTCAAGCTTCCAATAACCCATTCAAGGATCACCGCCGCTGAGCAGCGCAGCTCCGCGAATTCATTATCCCCGATCGAAGCTCGCGAGGCAGCAAACTTTTCGGCTCGCTCTCTCCCGATTTTCGAGATAAATCGAGAGGCGTCGCCCGTTCCGGAGCAACGTCTCTCTCCGCGGGCCAGGCAACAACGAGCCAACTCTCGTTTCATCGACTCTCTCCCCGTATAAACGAAAGCGCGCGCGCGGCCTCGAGCTTTCGAACGCTTTCTCGTTCCGGGCGAGTTGGAGTTTTATGTACGAGAAAGCGCGCGGGGCGGAGAGAAGTCCGACGCGCGGCGATAAAGGGCCGTAAGACGAAAAACTTTCAACTTTTATCGGCGAAGCCCGAGTTCCTGGGCTTTTCCAGGCCGGATAACGAAAAGCGGATGATACGGAATGTTGCGGCGTTTACGGAGGATATATCCCTGGCTCTCCGTCGCGGAGCTACGCAATGCTTTGATCTTCTATTGCGATAAGACTTTAAGTGGGTACGTTGGTATGATGATGCTGGGAATGGCAATTTAATTGTAATGCGATATTTTGAAAGCATTGTGCAGATGGAGAAAAGAAAAATTTAAGCTTAATCGTTTGTGTGCAAAGTTGATTAAATTCTTAAATTAAAGAATACTTCAAAGTTGTTGATTTAGCACGATGGTGCTCACAAAGCGCTTCAAAAAGCTGCGAATAAATACTATTAAAGAATGTTAAAGTAAGAATTTTGCACATTAAAAATGAAAATAAATTTAGCTTGAAATTTTAAAGTAAAATCTCTTGATGCTAAAAGCATAAATTTTCTTGAATTAAATCTAGATTTTATTTTTTACCTTTTATCAAGAAAAGACGTTTAATTTGTATAATTTAAATTTAGAAATTTTCTCTTTGAAATATTACATTTTAAAGTCACTATGTGTATAACTCTTTGTGCAACAAGACATGAAATGAAGAACCCCATTTCATCAAGTTCCAAAAGGATCATAAACTGCATCTCTTTGAGTTATTTTCAGGACTGCAAGATATTATCATTAATACAAAAAGCAAAAAACCATTTCATACATTACGCAAAAGTATTAAATCTGCAATTCTTCATCTCGCTTAGTGAAAAGATTTTTTTCGTCAACTAAGTGCAATTCCTCGTAAATTTCAAAGCCGTTTTAATGAAATTGAACGGTACATTCCATTTCATTACCAGGATAAATAATATCGCTGACTCCGGCTCATTCAAATAACTGTACCACTCGACATAAATGAACTTATCAGTATAATTTGCCCGGCGTTTCTTTTTATGACATTTCTCTATTTGTCGGTGCTCGCATTCGTTTTAAAGGGCGTAAAAATAAAGTTACGGCCTCTAAAAAGTAAGAGCTCGCATCCACGCCAATCATGGAAGATTATATTTGCATTCCGCCGGCCAAAATCTTCCCCACTCCCCCGAAACGATTTACTCCGTCTACCTCCCTCGTGGCCGAAAGACTTCAAATGCAAAAGCTCGTCGTAACTCGGGGTCTTGAGCCAAAGATTCCGCATCGGCTGCGAACTCGTCAATTTGTCGCGCATTACAATAAAAGCCAAAATACGTGTGGCTAACTGTATTGCCGATGCGCTGTCATATAAGGGAGCTTTTATTGCAGAGATCAAGTGGCGGAAATCTTGACTTTATTACTCTTGAGAGAATTTGTGACGATTGAGGGCATTGCTGCATTCGAATGGCGTTTTGTAGCTTATAGAATGATAGCTGAAGGATATTAAATTTAAAAACGCCATTTTCTCGGATCTTCACTGCTTCCTTTAACGGAGTGATATAGTAAAATAATCCGTTTTCCGCTCTAATTTTGATTAATAATGTTCCAGCATCTTAGATTAATCCCGACTTTACCTTTCAAATTCTGAAATTTCAGATTGACGTTTATTAATGAATTGAATTAGCTGATACGGTTGTAACCTTCACGGATAAGTTTATTAATTAAGTTTGATAAAATGCATGAAATTAATAAATATTAATAAATTAATAAATTATTAAAAAAGGAAATATATATTATACTGATAAGATTGGTATTCAGTGTTATTGATTTTATTGACACGTATTGACACAATAAATTATTTTTTGTAAGAAAATTACCTCTGTACAAGTAAGATAAACATCCTTAACAAACATTTTTTGCAAATTTTTTGCTAAATTAAATTATTATTAATCTTCTTTAGATTAAAAAGATGTTTAATATAGGTTACAAATTCAAAAACGAAAGATTTTTGTAACGTTGAACACAGATTTTTTTCAGATAAATCATTGTGCATCTATTAGCTATTTCTATGCAAAACTGAAAATCTAATATAAAAATATAACTTTAACAAAACGATGCTCTGTTTTTAGGTCAAGTTTGCATACAAAATTTCGGCAACGGAGGATTCTCGGAAGGTGAACCGCCGCCAGCGTAACCCAGCGCATTTTTTGCTGATTTTCGTCGAAAATCGAGCGAGGAAGGTTAATCCAAAATTTTTCTCGACCCCAATAATTATTTAATCTCCATGAGATCGAGCTCCCCAGTCGAGAAAATGATTATCATAATTTTCCTTCTCGAATATAATTTGCTTTTATTGCAGCAACGAACCATTATCCCCTTCATAAAAGTCCGAGGTTTATTAAAACCCTCTGAAATTTTTTTAATACACCGAGGAGCTCCCCCCCCCTCCCAAAAAAGAATTGGCCACCTTCCAAAAGCTATCCGAAGATACGAGCAGCGGTTTAAGCTGCTCAATTCGCGCGGTTCGACGTTAATGCACTAGCAGCCGAAGCGGCAATTTCGCGCGTGACTCGAGCTTCCGACGAGTTTCTCGCGCCTGCTTGAATGTTACACGCAGCAGCGAGTCTTGCGCGGTGCCCGCATATATATGCCGACCTCTTACTTGCGAACTTTCCATTTATCGCATGAGGGAATTGGACCGAGGGGGAGGCAAAGAAAGATAAACTGCAAACGCTGAGTGGCGTAGTCTGCGAATTAGTAACGAGCTGTGTGTACGGCCCAAAAATGCGGATTGATCTTTGGAGTTAAGCGGGGCTTGAATGCTTTCTTCGCTTGGGTCGAATCTGCGGAGGCATGCAACATTTTAAAGAGACTTTCAGAGCGATGCCAAGTTTTAATGTCGGTAAACTACTGCGACGTTTGGAGCATCTAGATTTTCATGTAAATCTCTTTAAATTTTTGTGACGTACTTGAAGGTAGTCTTATATTATTTATTTTTAATTAAAAAGTAGTTATGCTTGCAAATCAAGCTACAAAGTTTAACTTTAGATCTATATCTTGAGTTAGAAAAGTAATAGATTCATAAATCTCGCAAACGCAAAACATGGAAATGGCTCTCGACGTTTATTCGATTGAAAAATAGGCTCATATAAAAACGCCTTTTGAATGTCGGAGACTCGATCGAATATATCTTCTTACTGCATAACCATTGAATCCGAACCAAACCATTCAAAAGATCAAAAGTCATACAGGGTGAGGAGTTTATAGGCAGCTTCGGTTGGCTTTGAATATAGTTCAATTCATTAGATCCTATTATAAAAGGGAGTAAGCGATTAGTATCAAATAGAGCCAATTCAGAGGGTTATCCTAAAAAACATTACTCAGGTTATACGTACTTTGCAAAAACAAAATAATCCACGCGCTCTTGTTGAATTTTTCGTTCTGCTGAAAAGAGTACTAGTGTTCACGAAAACAGAAACTTTTTACGTTATATTTTTTTCTATAAGGTTCTGTTACACGATATGCTGTTTTATTCAAACTAGATATTCTCGCGCGACTATTTCCTTTTATGAGATTATAAGCACTGCAAAATAAACGAACACTTACGCACAGTCAGATAATCGAATTCTCACGCCAACTGCGAATAAACTGATCAGCCAATCACATTACGAAAAAACTGACTTCACTTTTCATATTATCAATTTTTTAAGGAAGGATTGTTCCGTGAAATAACCGCTAGAGCAGTTATTTTGGACTCGTGACAATCGAATTTCGTTAATAATAAACTCCCAGGCTTAGCTACAATGAAAAATTATCTTCCAATAATTATATCCAGCCGACAGATAAACTTATAAATAATGACTAAAGAAAATGTAAATTTTAGAATTGTAATAATTTAAAATATCGGTAATAATATTCAATGCGATATCGTATAACAGTTTGTTCATGCAAAGCGATTAATAAACAAAATAATTTACATCAAAGATTACAAAAGTGACGCGTATAAAAAGTTCAAGAAGGTCGAAGAATAAGGTAAAAATGAAAAAGCAACAAAATAAATTATTATTTACCTCCAGAGATGCGGCTTAAAAACGACGATAAAAGGATAAAATGCAAAGCGAGGCGTGAATGTATCAAAGAGTACCCCCCCTACTTCCCGGGTCTTCAATGTGGGGGGGGGATCCTCCTCTAGACGTACAGTCGGTCGCTGAGTGTGATGAATCTCTTCGAAGCGAGCCGAGTTTTTCACGAGGCGCCCGACGACGCGGGAAAACGACCTCTCCCTGGTTTTCGCGGTCAAGCCGCCGCCGACGACGATTGGCGTATGAATATTTCAGGCACTTGGAAGCGCAGGCCGCTGCATCATTGATGCCGCGCATACGAAGCGGCCCGGGGTGTCTGCGCGCGAGATCGACTTGTAATTTTAAACGTCGAGCGGCAGAGACGTGACAGCGCGATAAAAGCCGCTTTGATTGATTCGAAAATTGCGTGGGCTGGAATTGACGGGCCGGGGGGGACCTGCTTGAGACGGATTTTTTACGCTCTTTTCACGGATGAGCGGCAGATTTTCGACGCGGGACGGGCGCGAGAGAGGCTGATGGAATTTTTCGCGCTCAGAAAGAATTGAAAATATATCGTTCGCCCCGAATATATTGGGTGTTTGTTTAACGCTTGTATACGTCGGTGGTGCCTTTTTAATTGGAACGCCCCTCGAGCTGTTAAATTTTATAAACAAGCTTCGGTAAATTTAAAAGATAGTCGGAATAATTGAATTTTGTTTTTTTCTTTTTTAATTAAATAAGATGTGAGTTCTATAATTATTTAATAATTATCGTGTACTGTACAATTGCTGTTGTACATTTTGTTTATTTTTTAAATACAGAGCTGGGCTGGAATCAAACTTGAGCAATTAATTATTTTTACAAGCTCCTTGTATTCTTTCAAAATATGAGAGCTTTAATCGAACGTCCATAAACATATTAATATATTCTGATTAAGGCAGTTTTGTCTTTTTATCTCTATATTTTTTGCGAACAACTTAATTCCATTGGATCAATCTGCGTTTACGATATACGTGAATCACTTGCTTCATTCTCGTACATAAAGATTCAAAAAACCTGTCATTAATTTCCCCCAAGACAAGCGATAAACAAAGCACCGCACCAGCTATTAATTCCTTAAAAAAGCTACCCCCCCCATCACTTCGCCGCTCAATAAACTTGCAACCTACCGAAGCTTATTCGCGTATACGCCTAGATGGGAATAGAAGGCCATGATTTTCCTTGGATACGGTCCAGTAGGGGCCAGGCGAGGGACCGCCGGCAAGAATTCAATTTGCGCCGAAACTTACCGATAATCCCGTGGCAAAATAATGCCAGACTCGCAAATACGTACGTTGTTTGCGCGCTGGCAACAAAAGTAGTGGATCGTCGGGCTTTTTATCTGTCCCCCGGGGGCGAGTCGAATGCCGCACTAAATTTTATGTATTCGCGAGAGCTGTGTATTTGAATTCTTTCGAGCGAATAATTTTTTTTTTCTTTTTTTTTTTAAGTAAACGTTTAGTTGAGCAAGATTTTTACTTTGAGGTTGCTGTGCCGGAAAATGACTTCCCGGCGAATCTTTTACCGTCCAATCTAAGCTTTAAAAAGACTATTACGCTCTCGAGATTGAAATCCTTCGATTCAATATTTAATGTTCTTACTGCTTCGTTGCTTTCGATTCGAATATTACTGTTACAGTAATTATTATTACATTTTGGTTTTGAAAAGACAAAATTCAAAAATTATGTTATACTTGAGAAGTCGATAAATACGTTTCGTGGCTATTTTAGTTCCTCGTTTGAACAATAATTTTTTAAGTATATTTTAGGCTACTGATGTCCAAATCTTCATTTTGATACGCCAGCTTTCAGACGCGTCCGAAGTATATAACATGCTGCTAATATACCTATACTTTGAAAATATCGAAAAAGAAGAGGATTACAGAATTTACTCAATTTTCCAACCCGAGAAATCCAAATCTGATTCAAAAAAGCGTTTCGCAGATTGGTGAAAAATTTCTTTATTTTTTTCACATTTTCAATGAAAATATCTAGTGCCTAAAAAATGGAATAGATTGCCACCAGGGTCACGAATTTCTAAACGCATACTTCAATTCACCACATTTCCACATTTAGCAGAAATAAATATACAAACCCAATAGGATATAGCTCAGAAAAACTCGCTCTGGGTGGAGTATTCTGTGTCTGTGGCGCCTTGCGTAGACTTACACGCCGAAATCCTACTATTCTAGGTCTCTCGTTGACGTTGTAAAACGTGAGAGCTTACTTAAGCGATCGCACCAGAGTTGCATTGATCCACCCATCGAAGTACTAACCGCGCCTAAACGCTGCTTAACTTTGAGGAAGTGAGCTTCCGTAACCAGGCAACTAGTTAGTATGTAAAGCAATATATTATTTAAAAGAGCGCAAACCGCACGTTTGAAAGAAATTTTATTTTAAAATTTTCGGGGTTCTCGAAAGTCGTGGGGGTTATTTTTCGCTAACCCTTACGACTTTCGAGAAATCCTGCTGCGACAGTTAAAATGGGACACGGCGTATAAAAGGAACTTTATTTATTTACAACTTTCCTTATTAGAAACAAACGCTTCCACTTAATTTTGCTCAAAAAACGTATGCTTCCACTTAATTTTGCTCAAAAAACGTAATCGGCTTTAATTATTCGAATGCTACCACTTATGGGCAATCCCAAAT
>JAWWEM010022097.1:0-19655 GCA_035582935.1 Ormyrus thymus | reverse complement strand
TGCCATGAATCGAAAAGAATCGATGAATCTGAATTTAATATCGCTACCATCAACTTGCTTTGAAAATGAAATAAAGCATTCCTTATTGAGAGGTAAAAGAAGCTTCTTTCTTATCTGCACAGGTATGTCTCACCTGTTAAAGTAATTGGGCGGAAAGGTGGAGGGGAGAGTGGGTAATGGAACCTTCGAGAATGTTCTAGAAGCTTCTAGAACCTTCTTTCTCACCTGTATAGGTGTGTCTCACTTGTTGATTAGAGTGGTGGGAATAATGGGTTTATATGGAAAAGGCTGGTGGTGGTGGGGGGGGGGGCAGAACTGTCGGTATTTAGCTACTTTCTAAGTTCTTGAAATACTATAATAAACAATCATTCCAAATAAAAAAAAAACCTCCTGCAAGCGGTAAGGCCAACGCAACGGTCGTAACCGACTGCGCGTGAAGAGTCTCGACCTGCGCAAGCTTAAATTTTATAATTTCTTTTGTTCTGAGTTCGTCAATAAACGGTTCATGCACTCGGTGTAAACCAAAATTTTATTTAACGCTTCGAGCAATTATTTGAGCGAGCTCCCTTCCTCGACTTCCCCGCTACCGACACTTGCGTTTCGCGGTTTTCAGCTAGCCGGCGAGCGATAGCAGCTGACCGGGATGAAGTTGCGGCAAGTCAAGAGCCGCAACGTTATAAACGGTAAGGCCGAGGTGCAGAGAGGCACCCGGCTCGTTAGTAAATAATTAAGATTAATTATTAGCTTTTGGGAAAAAAGCACCCCGTTACAACGTATATGTATTAAATAGAAATTTACTAAATTTTTTAGGCCTTTTTTGACTAATTTCAATTTTTTAAAAAAAATTCAAAGTTAGTAAAGAGGGGATAATTGTTTTTTTAATTGTTTTTTTAATACCCAAATTTGGGGGGTTGGTGAGCGGATCGAGCAGGGGGGATACCCCCCCCCACCCACCCCTAGTACATACATACCTTCTTCATTTAGAAGCAAGTGAATCGAGTCAACGTATAGTCAGGAAGCGATCGGGAGAAATGCGCGACCCATGTAAATTTTTTTTATCTTCCTCTATGTCACTTTTTTTACAAATAGCTGCTTGGGCTGTAAGAGGATTGGTTATTGTTCAGATGCTCTCGTAATGTTTTTATAATATCTAGTTGAGGTTCAACAGCCGAGTTTGCCTTACTTGGTGTCCAATGAATTCATTTTCGCCAATCAGTTTGTACTTTTTCATAGGGGAAATAACATTTCATTACAAAAATAGTAAATTATGATTTATATTATTGCAGATGCTCAAATATAATTAGCTGTATAAAAATACTATATTCCTGAAATGTAACAAAAGTCTGAATAATTGTTTAGTGTATTAAAATTCCTCATATAAGTGTGATTAGGTATGATAGTAAAACAGTTGCTTGTAACAAATGTGTTGATTACGAATAGTATCGGTACATTGAATATAACTGGATTTACAAAACTATTTTTTTTTAATAATAATTTGACAATTGTATTTTTAATTTTAAAAATACTTTATTAACAATGAAACTGTATATTTTTAAGAAAACTAAAGGATAATCATTTGGTAAAATACTTTTAATGTATAGACCAGTAAAAATTCTAAAACTTAAAAAACGGCCAATATACTTAATATCACAAAGATATAATCTTTTCAGAAAAATAGGGAATAATTTAATACATTTATGATGACCCCATTGAGAAGGAGTCATGGTGAGTGGTTAAGCAGGGATCCTTTTATCAACATTTCCTTCTCGCCACAGTCAGCATTTCTTTAGGCGCCGATCGATCCACATCTATCAAGTAGATACATAGGCGTCATTGAGGCCACTTTCCTGTCCATCAAAATCAAAGAGAGAGTGAGAGAGAGAGAGAGAGAGAGAGAGAGAGAGAGAGAGAGAGAGAACGAATATCGAGAGATGAATTCTAAAAGTCGATGCCTTGTACATTAAGCTGGAAAGGCCATCAGCGGGCAATTTGATTTTTAATGAAGCTCGCTGGTTTCCTGCATTATAGAGAACCTAGTGCTAATCATCGAACTCTTCTAGATGCATTTTGTTAAATCTTGCTTCAATATTTTTTTAATAAAATGAAATAGCTTTTAAAAATTGAAATTTGTAATTTAAATTAAATATTAAGTTCTAATTTGTTTTGGTTCATCTGCATTAAATTTAAAACGTAATTATTAAAACAATGAAGAAATAAAGTTTACAGATTTTTAACATTTATAATTCATACATTAATAAAATCTTAATAATGTATTGAGTTTTTCTTTTAAGCTAATTTAAAGTAATATAAGAATTTGATGATCTCGGTAGTTAATTCATCAAAATTAAAGTCAAGATCCAGAAGCTCTGAAATCATACCTAGAAAACAGCAGCAATCTCAAATAGCCACAAAAAGGATTAGCACAGCTGCACTGCTGTTCACGCAGACAGGCAAAAGGCTTCGAGAGCAATTATGTTTTCCGGAAAAAAGTCTCTCGCCTGAGAGATAAAAGGATACACTCATCGCAGATTTATATCGGAAAAAGCAAGTTCTACTCTCTCGCGCTCTAATACGTATAATACTTGAGCTCTTGCGTTCGATAGCGTATATATATATATATATAGATATATATAGTCAGTGAGAGAGAGAGAGAAAGAGAGAGAGAGAGTGAGAGAGAGAGAGAGGATCCACCGGAGGCGACAATATTCTGCGCCGATCGCAAATCACACTGACTGTGCTTCATTAAGTGCCTCATTGTTCAGCGCGGCCATATAAATACGCGAGCGAGGGATAAAAGAGCTGCTCTTCTCGCATGATTTAGCTCCACGCATTGATGAAGAGCCAACGCAAACGCGCCATTCTAAACTGTTAGTTTTTTTTTTATCTAGCGTCGACGTTGGAGACTTATTTTCCGTATCGATACTTCCATATACTTTTGCGCTTTTCAATGTTTTAATTTTGTATTTGTCGGAATACTCTTTCGATATATGCCGATTGGAGGTTATAAATATGACTGATTAATCCTGCTTTAATATTATTCCAATCGTAATGCAAAAACAATAAATAGCAATCGAACTGATACAGCAGAATTATAAAATAAAGTAAAAATCCTTATTATATAAATCAATATAATTATTTACATTAAAGCAAAGAAATAGATTTACTAGAAATAATTTCAAATTTTATTTTTATTTTAAATTTGTTAATAAGATAATATTTTTCAAACTTTAGTTTAACAGAAAAATTTTGAAATTACTTTTTTCGTTGGTAAATGAATTAAGAAATTTGGAATTATTTTTCAAATGCAAGTCTGTCAGTTTTATTGTTGTGTGTTGTTACTATCAACGATTAAAATAAAAATAAAAATGGTCTTCGAAATTGAAAAATTTGAACAACTCGAACAAAATTAAGACGATATTAATGATAGAAGCACTTAAGGTTGTAGTAGAAACCAATGCTTTTAATCGTTTAAACATAAGAAGAAGGTAAATAAAAGTTTTAAAATAGTTTTTTTCAAATATTTTAAAAAATGAAAGAAAATGCATTCACATCTAAAACTATTCATTGAATCTTGGAAATGAAACCTCCGACAATCCTCCGGTGAAAAAAGGTTTTCAAGAAATCAGCTCCGCTTACATCTCCCAAGATACTCGGAGCGATAGCGTGAATATCAGCAGCTTGCTTATCAGCGAGGAGTGTACACGGGCTGTCTAACGAGGTGTGATGTTCCGTTGAATCGAGCGAGCTATTGACCTATTCGAGGGTAAGAGTTCACCAGGGATTATCTGGGCCACAGCATTCTGCGCGCTATCGCTTTCCCTCTTCGCGCTTTTGCTTTTTCCCGCGCCACAAGAGAAATGGACCGAGCCACTTTCATTTTCGCTTCAGGCGAGCGCCGCAAAGGGAAGGAGAGGGTAAGAGACGCGTAACGAGGCGTTCGGACCCCCTGTGCGAATCATCGAAGCGTCACGTGACTCAACCGTTCTAGCTCCCTTGCATCTTTCTTGTGCTCTCATACGAGGTTCTACTCTTTCCTGGTTTTCTTTTTGTTACAATTTTTATTAATAAATCTTGTATTTATATTTTGCGTGCTCTAGATCTTATTTTTCATAATAATAAATTTCTGTATTATATTAAAATGATCATAGCTATTTTCTTAACATACTTAGATTCAACAAAGGTTCATATTCTTTACATACGTTATTGTGTAAAGCTAGAAATTTTAAAATAAATTGTTCATTATATTGATTATTCACTAATTTCTCAATACTATTTATGTTTATTTTGTAGCATAAATAATTAATAAAAGTGTATACAACCGTGCCAAGTATTTTTGATTTATAATATGCCACTGCATTGGTTTCTTACTCTTCGCCCAATCGACAGTTCAAAAAACTAATAAATGATTATAAAATAAAATTAATTCTGAAAATTATGAGAACTGAGGCAATCAAGCGTAAAAGTGCAGAAGTGTATATAAGTGTAGAAGTGATTAAAAACGAAGAATAAAGGAATTTGTACTTATCGTGAATTCTGTGTACTCTATTTTAATGCAATAAAAAGATCAGAAAAAACGTTTCATTTTTAATTTTCACATTCTACTAGAGTTTTGTCGCTGTACTATTCGCCTTCTTTTAAATTCTATTGTTTGTTGAAACTATTGTCTGGTCTCTATTGTCTGGTTTAAGTTAGGTTTACTATTTTGTCTTATGTATACTTTTTTCAACCAACTAAACGATTTTAACAATATGCGAGAAGTAGGTGTTTACTTGCGGATAGTTAAAAATATTAATAACGCGATCTTATCCTCTCGTTCTAATCATTAAACGTGGTCAAGCCACACTTTCTCAACATCACACTTTTTCAAAATTGTATAATCTGAATGAGGCTTGGCCAAACGAAAACAAAACTCGGAAGCTCAGTACAACCTAATTTATATCTGCAAAGCCCAGTGACGCCTGGAAAATTTCGTTAAAAGTATACATAACCCGGAGGGCACCACCAGACCTCTGCCCGATTGTTGGGCGCGTGCGAAAAGAAATTACGTGATTTTCGCCGGACTCGGAAAATTATTCTCGCTCGAGGACTAACGAGCGTCCAAGCGCTAATTCGAAACAACTTTATCAAAGCGTTCTGCACCGCGCTTGTTACCGAGTAAATTCAATTTTACTTACTTTCGTACTAGCGACGCCGACTAATTCTCTAGAATGTTCTTGTGGTCGAGTAAAAACTCCTGATTCTTTTAAAATTTCCGGACTGATGCTTTAACTTTTACTTACAAGGTAAGTAGTAGTTACTAGCAAGCTTCACCATTTGAATTATTTCAGTATTTAGCTCTTCATAATATTCATTAAATGCTGTTAATGTAATACTTACAGCATTGGAAACGCTACAGGATTCATTCTTATTCCTTGTTTCTATTAATTTACTTTATCTTGGATATATGAAGATACATGTTACATTTTTTAATATCAAATTTTAGGATTTGATCAAAAACTAGAATGAATCTAAAAAATGTTATGCGACACACATTTTTAAATTTAAGTTCAAGAACCTGTGCATCAGCTTTTATATTTCTTCTAGTAACGTATGCTATGCTGAGACAGCTAGAGCTCCTGTTCCATTACAACGTTACAACTTGCGCTTGCATCGCGCCGCATGCATTAACTTATAACACACAAAATTAATATTTTTAATTAATAAATTGATAAACTATTGGTTGAATAATTAATGCGGTATTCAATACTTAAATGCTCCAGTAGTTAAATATTGAATTTTTACGTTTTTAATATTGATAAAGTGATGATTTACACGGTCCGACGGATCGCGAAGGCGGGCCCGTTTGATTAACATGGGACAGCTAATCACGCATTGTGCAATTCATTTTTATGCTATTTAACTATATTTTAATGATTTAAAATTGCAATTAACTTAATTAAAAATTGAATCTAAATTTTCTAGCGAAATTGTCTTTCTTTGATCTCGAATTTCAACTTAACAAAACTGCTTACCCAGATTATTAAGCACATTAACCTTTGCCGACTACGTATCAGAATGATCTATTTTTAATAACGAATTGAAGATTTAAAGTCACTGAACTGATAAAAACAACGAAGCTCAACTGAAAGACTCTTGAGAACAAGCGAGCTTCTAAACGAGTTGTACTTTAACGAGTTCAATATTCTTTTCGGTTAATACCCTGCCGATCTTACAAAATTGGGCAAACGATTGAATTTGGTAACAAATTTTAAGAATATAAATGTGGCAGCAGAGGGGATGCATGTTGCTTGTTCTATCCAATTTGTCGATCTGCGAACACCAAGTCTGACGTCCGACGTCGTAATATTCAGACTTCTTTAGCATACCATAGCCAGGAAGTTTTAAGTTTAAGTTATAATTTTGCATCTTAATTTAGTAAATTTAAAGTATCCGAGTTTACGCGTTGTGGAACGCGACGTTATAATTGTTCCTGAGTTAATTGAGAAAAAGGCGCAACGAGCACCCCGACCAAGGACCACATTACTGGCTGAGTTTGAAGAGATGGACAGAAGGCGATCAAATTACGCTGTTTACGACGTAACCTTTGTATTCGATTATCTGTAAGTTAAAAATTGTGTGAAAGCCGACAACTAGATCAATACTTTTGCGAATAACGAAAAAAATCAACTAAGCAACATTATTTGCATTCGAGTAGTAGTTTTAAGTTCCAAGCAAAAATTTAATCATTTCGTGAAGTTACAATTTATTGTATTTTAATTGAATGGATTTTCTTACAATCTAATTGATTTTCTCGTTCAACGTGCGCTATATTTATAGATAATTAGCGAGTGAATTGTTGTTAATTTTAAGAGTATTGGAAATTAGTATTAATACTAAATGAATGTAAGTGTTATTTATTAATATTGTAAAAGTTTAATTGAGTGTTACCATAATAAATTGTTAAAATCTGTGTTACTCGTTTATTTCCTTTTCGGTGATTTATTAATAAATAAACCGGGCCCGTATGGGAAGATCAGCAGAATTCCGAACAAAACAAACTAATAACCACTGCAAAGGTACACTATATATAAAACCAAACAATTTTCAACAAAAAAGATAAGTAATTATTTTTTTTATCGATATGAACAATGGAATCTATCATTTAAAACATTATTTTATTTATTTGATCATCAATGTGAATAAATATTCAAGCCAAAAAGACCTTATAGCAAGTAGTATCCACTTTCTGAAAATTTATTCGAATAAAATGCAAACAAGTTGAAATTGACTTTAAATTCGAAAATACCCACTTTCAAACTTCTCTTTTGAGGCACCCACTTTCCTTTAAAAAGCCGAAAAAAAGGAATTCCTCTAAATGTCGCCTCGACTCGAGTAACTTTGGAAAAGTTGGCTTCGTTCTTCGTTAAGTAACGAGGGCAGCGAAAGAGAGACAGGAAAAAGGCGCAAGATCGAAATCAATTTGTCGCGATAGGATTTTTATCTCTGCGGTCTCGAGGGAGAATTCATCAAGCAGGAGGGATTCGTCATCGGCTGTCTGTTATTCGAGTGGAAAATCATGACAGCACCGCCAGCCTAATCGAGCCTCTCTCTGGCGCAACGTAACCTCGTTTCGTTTTGACTGATGACTTCTGCTGCTGCGCAGGCTCATTTTTCTCCGTCCACCGTGTGAAACAAAAATACCGAATTCAATTTCGCATCGGAATGGCGCATCGGCGGTGGCTGAATCTCCAATTGCCGTCGACGAGTTAACTTCGTTACAGCCGAATGCTTGTTTACCGAGACTATTTTTCTGCTGATGCGATTTTCTCACAGACGGTTACGGACTTTGATTGAATGCTTGCGGTTTTGAAGAATAGACATAAGAATTGAAGGATTTTATGAAATTTTTATCGGTAAACACTGTTGTTTTAATGAAGTCACTTTTTCAAATTTACTTCTTACGAGAATTAGTTAAAAAGAAAATTGGCCAATTTAATTGCTCATAATATTACGATTATTGTATTAATAACTTGTAATAAAAGATACTCAAAATTTATTTTTCCTTATCCGTAGATTGTAATTGTATTATACTGTCGTCCTAAGAATGTCCTATATATATAACGTTATTTAACCTCGCTTTCTGGGATTTTTAAAAGGTTTCACACAACAGTGTATTAAAAAAATAACCCAAATAACCATTAAACCCCCTTCAAGTGTAGAAAATCGTTTTTCCCTATTGCCACGTCTAATTACTAAAGAAATAATTATCACGAATGTATTCCCTTAGTAATAATTACTAAAGGTGTCTTTCAAGGTTAAATCCCAAGGCCCGTAGGCAACATCTTGAAGGAATAAAGGCTTTCGTTCTGGACCTTATCAATGGATCCTTTTGCCATTTGTCCACATAAGATGAACCCTTGATTGCACTGGGGAGCCATGAAGTTAGAATACAATAAATTAGTAAAGTGGATCTACAAAAGGGGCATGAGTGTAAATACTTATCAGATTCCGGCTCCTCTCGGGGAAGCGGAATTTTATATAATATTTGTTTATTTTTATTTTTTTTTAATATAATTTTATTTTATTTTTTTTCCGCGGTGTTTTTATCACGCTGCGGAAAGGGAACCGAGTTGGCTAATTACGTATATCCTCTGTTTTCTTATAGAAGAAAAGAAAATCGTCAGATTGATGAACCTTCCAGCACCCACCTTTTAGCACATAATAAAATAAGTAATTAAGAAAAATTTGAAAGATTTTTTAAAGCTTTAGAATAAAGCTCAACTTAAAGCTCATCAGATAAAATTTGTAAAATCAATATGTACAGAATTGTTCAATGTTTCCAGAATGGTTAATTATGCAAGTAAAACTTTCTTGGTATTGTCTAATAGAATGTTTTAAATTGATTGAAGAATTGAATGGGTTCGTTGAATCTTGTTTTCGTAGCCTTATGTGGGTGCAGTAGACTCAAAAATTGACAAATGCTTTGAATTTCGCGAGTAATTTGATGAAATTTTTTTATTTTGAGGAACTTTTTATATTCAAATTATGCAGATAAAAACTAATATTTCTAAATAAAAATTATTTAAATAAGCATAAGAAAATCGAAACAAAAAAATGTTTAAGTAAAACGCAAAATTTTTACTGCAACACTTCCTCTGTTCATATAAATATATAGATTCAACAGACTGGAACTTTACGGTTCTTACTTGAGAAACCAATTTGCAGAGCAGTTCCACCCGATGCAACACCGCAATCTCCCGACTTATTTTTTCGTTGAAGATATCCAGTGTTATTCGATTTTTTACGCGGTCATAAAAATTCACGCTCTGAAATACTCCCTTCCACTTTAGGAAGAAGAAGTGAGAGGAGAAGCGTGACGAAAAGAAAAAAGCGACACAGCTTTTATCTAAAACACCAAGCGATACAGAAACTTAGCATAACCGAGGCAGGGCGCTCGATATGATTTTTTTACGGCCTACTACACTCTTACATCGATTTTAACGGCCCCCGCTATCGGCTCTCCTGGCGTTCTATTTTTTTCTGCTGCGACCGCAGTCTTTTTTAAAACGCCATAGCGACAATCCTCTCTTCCTCCCCCGCTTTGCAGGCAGATAAGCCCCCGCAATATCCGAGTCGAGCGTGTCGGATCCCTTGCTCCTCTACTTTTTTTTTAGCAAAAAAGCGAGTATTTCGCATCGTCGCGTCCGAAAGCTTTATACAGATAAGTTTTCGATGCGCGCTTCTGTGCGAATAGTAATTTAATGGCTATGATGTGACTTTAGTCTTATTAGTATTTTTGTGAAAAATAAGGGTGCGATATCGCGTTTTGAATGGAGTTATAAATGTTTTAAGGGGATTATATACTCATTATTTTAGTCACTTTAATCACTTGTAAAAAAGAAATTTTAATCAGTAATAGATTATGCTATTAATATAATAAAAATATAGCTCATTCTTAATCAAATGAGCCTAGACAGAGGTCTGTAGGCCCATTTGATTCAGAGATATTGTAATCGCAAATTTTTTCCTTTGGCGTCAAATCCTGTTTGAACCAATTGATGGATTTTCATAAAACAGGACTTAAAATTTTTGTTTTTTATGTCATTTAGGGTCAAAGCTATTTGCTAGTGCAAATTTTTGACTTAGTATTTTTAAATTCAGAAAAACTGGCCAAAATTGAGTTTTTTTATTAAAATTTTGGGATTTTTTTAGTTTTTCTTAATTTTAAAATACTAAATAAAAAAAACAAACTAGCAAATAGCATTGGCCCTAAATGACATAAAAAACCAAGATTTTAAGCCCTGTTTTATGTCAATCCATCAATTGGATCAAGCAGGATTTGATGCCAAACTCCTAAAAACCAAAGTTTTCAGAAAACAACAATAAAAGAGCTTCTTATTTTCTTCTGAAAATATCACACTCTACACAACACTTATTTTTTAAACTATAATTACCACTTTTATTAAATAATTAAAGTTTATTAAAGATGTTCTTTTCGTACGCCAATGTTATGCAGAAAAGCTAACTCTTCTATAGACAAATAGACGTACTTCTTTGTTGAACACTTCAGATCAACATTATTCGAATAATATCTGGATCATTACTAAATTCAGTACTTCATAATTTTTTCTCCAATAAGTAAAAGCTTTTAGTCCATGCGTATGAAGTTCAAAGCAGTATGTCTGTCATATGAAATAATGCTGCCATACTGCTGAAAGTGCACATCTATAACTGTACTTACAAACTATACTTCTATAATCATTTTTTAAACACAACGCTTTATTAAAAAACTCCAAAAAGTAAAGCTTCACGTTGGCTTAAGGGTAGGACCTGAAACAGAAAAATGAAAGTTCCTTTTAACTTGACAGCTTGGAATGATAATGGAACTTTAAAATTTACCTGCTTTGAAATAGTAGCACTTTGTCCAGGAGTGTTTTCTTTGAAGATATTAAATGATTGTACACTTTCTTCAAAGAATAAACAAACATGGTTAACCTCGACGCACACTTGAGGCAAAACATATTAGGACTAAAGAGCGATCAGCTGACAAAACGCACAGCCTGCGGCGACACGATTGAATCGCCATGAGCGCGCTATATTCAAAATTTCAAAATTGAAATTCTTTTATTATTTTATCTAAAATCAATAAAGCACAATAGAAAAATGTTTGATAATGTTAAAATAATAATTAAATTATTTTTACAGTGATTTCTTTAGTAAACGTAAATTTTATTATTTTTAGAAAATCACATTTTAAGCCGTAACTTTTAAAATTTTTTTAATTTGTGCATGAAAATTTTTTTCTAAGTAGTGGATAAAGTATAGAATCAAAAAATCAAATAAAAAAAATTGATTTTTTGAAATTTTTCGATATATAACCCCCTTAAATTAAAAGTAAGAGGGTGTAACATTGTCATTATTATTTCGATGAAGTGATTAAATTTCACGATTTAAAAACTGCATCAACTTTAAGTAAATGATGTATTAAAAATATGAGCACCTTAAAAAAGTTGCAGTTGATAACATTAAATGCTTAAAGTTTGAACATAAATAATTTACTGTCACAAATGGTTTAAACATTTTAAAGAACCTATCTGAATGATTAATCGGTTTAAGCACTAGAAAACATTCAAGACGCAGTTAAAATACTAAACTTTTGAAAGCCAAAGCAGTTTATCGTCAACATTACAACGAATCAATCAATTACAGCCACAAATGCAGATAGATGCCAATTTCCGCGTTTCTAACTCGAGCTCGATCCACGAGCGCATAACCCGGGCGCTTTCACCCTTTCGCGAGTTATCTCTTCGGTGCGTTTATGAGCTAACGCTGCCACCCCTACGCTTTATGGAGACGACATGTTTTCCTCGTAAATTCTGGGAGTTTCGACGCCAGCGGTCCGACACACCTGCGTAAATAGACATCTCTGAAGTTGTGTACATGTTGAGGAGAGCTACTCGCGTAATACCCCGTTTCTAGTGCCTCCGTAAATTGGAAAAGAGGGATAAACCCTTCGAGGTACACTGACAATAAGATCTACTTGATGAGCTCTGCTGGGGATGGAAGTGAACGATATTAAATTTTTTGGTGCTACATAAAGGGATACGCGTTCGGGGATGACTTTGAATTTGTTCTTTTTGACTTGTGCAAAAGCTTCATTTATAATAGGATTCAGTTACTTAGTAAAAATTTAGTAAAGATCTTTATTATTGAAGATGGAAAGGGTCTTCTGAATTGATAAGACTAGTTCTATTTAAGACTAAATTTGTAATACAATTTATAACAATTTTGAGAAAAAAATCTTTTTGTCCGCAGATACTATAATTTTTATGGTTTATCAGAGGAACTCTGTAAAAATTATAACAAAGTGCATTAATTTCCACAATTTCGAGCGGAAGCTTCTGCTCAAGAACAGTAAAATTGATAGAAACAATCAACTGCTATTTACATCATAAATCTCAAAGTAGCGTGGACAGATCCCTTTATAAACGCAATGATGGATTATACTGTAATAAGCCTACCCTTAATTCGGTAATCATTGATAAAACCAACTCTAAATGTATAAGATTAATTCAGAATGCTATTCAAGAATAGACATTAAGCTCTTGATATTATACTGACTTTTTTAAAATACCTTATTGCATATATTTTGTTTTATAACAAATTATCTGATCCGAGTAATATTGTAAAAATCAATAATCTTTTAATTGCATTTTCACATTTTATAAAACTGATTAATTTACTGAATTAATCTCAATAAAATACTTAACATTTTCAACTCATACGTAAATAATTACTGAGATTATCTGTTTTAAAGAATAATTTAAGAGTATAATCTCACTCCATAAAAAGGAATTATTTAAATGAATGAATCCACTTACGGTAAGCGACTAAATGCAAAATATTTAATCTTAAGAATTTGTGAACAATTTATTTTTTTTTTATAAAACTTAAAAATTTCTTATAAACAACATAAAAACAATAAATAATGCAATTTTTGTACGTTAAAATTATATTATATTAAAAAATTCATTTATGTTAGTTTAAGATTATAAGCTGATGACATATCATATAGATCATTGTTCTGTCCGTAAGATTTAAGAACATTAAGTTTTAACATTACAAACAGTTAAGAATAAGAAGACCTTGATTTATTAATTAGTAAAAATATAATATGAATCATCTGTTGCTATGTAAAAATTAAATCCTACACTCTGAATCAGTTATTATCGTCTCGTACATGTAATATACGCTGGCTCTCTGGTCCTACAGCCAGAAAATTCGCTTGTGGGATGCAGACGTAGTGAAAATTGTCAACGTGGACTTAGCGGAAAGCCTGGAAAGAATTCTTTCCTCGCTTTGGAACCCATCACCGATCTTCCGATAACGGTGGCATCGCATAGACGACTGTGCAAGTCAGGCGGCATTTGGCACAGTTATGCTATAATCATAGGCACTCCATCTTTCTCGTCATTAATAAATAACCGCGGCATTCTCATTTGTAGTCACCTACCTACATAGAAATATATACAAAGTTTGTATATTTTAAATGTTTGCATTGTTAAAAGGCAAGCGATTAAAAGTGTTGCGAATGAACTAAAGTGCGAGGCGACAAATGCGCGTTTTTTGGAATTTGGAAATAAAATTGGATTCTTTGGAAATGCCAGGGGCCGAAATTGGGGGTCTAGGCCTTCATAAACCCCGTGGAGGTACCGTAAGGATCTGTTTATATTGAAGAGAAGCTTATGTGCACGGAGAAGCCGCAAGGCTAAACCAGGGTCTTCACGCACTAGACAAAATCGCTATGAGAGCTAGGGGATAAGGAGTTTTAGAGATTACGTTACATAAGTATACATTAAAATCATGTCACTTCGGGCCTGCCGGGTCGAGAGAAAGCGCAAGCAGATCACTCTGCAATTACCGGGCTAGCGAGATAATCGATTAAGAAACAGAAAAATCGGACTTATGTCAGTTTTTTACCACCAGTTATTATTAAGCTATTGTCTTACTTTTGCACTTGACTTAAGGTATGAGATTTATACATTATATTATAATTATATATTATATTTATAAATTGGAAGTAAATTATCCTAAGACTATTATATTAAGAACAAAATAATAATAAAATATACATAAACTACTGTAAAGATACATGTGGTATCCATTTTTTAAAAATCCCGTTATATAGCGAATTTACTAAAAATCGTAAATGAAATAAAACATCATTTTGAAGAAATTAGACGTTAGAGAATGAATATATAGTATTTCAAAATTTGTTTTCACATATATCGAAATCAAACTAGTTAAAAACAAATTACTAACAAAATACCATGCGAAAATTTGTAGATTTCTTGAGACGTTACCAAAAATGATATATCTCCAATGAAAATGAAGGAACTTCATGTCAGCTCTGTCTATAGTGGTTAAAAAAAACAGTGGAAAAACCGTATCGCATTAATAGTTCGATCGCGCATCTGTTCTGTATTCCATTTCGCGAATCGAGCTTGGCTGCGTCAGCGTCTGCTCGTTTGACTCCCGGGTGCAACGCGTAAAACCAGCCGCGAGGGCTGTTAACGTCTGTCCGCGCCGAGGCTTTTATTGCATCTAAAGCGGCCAATGCTCGTAAAACCGGCAGAGTCCATTTACAATAACGTCCATCGCCTCTGGACACGAATGCACGCACTGACCATGAGATTTTTTCTAAGGGAGGAACTGTTTCAAATTTCCTGCGACTAGATTTTTTAATACACTGAGCTTTCCTGGATTCCCTTAAAAATTATTTTTGCATCGATTATGCTCAACTTTTGACTTTTTGTGCTTTTCAAGTAGAAAGTTTTCAATGTTCAAGAATATTTTTATGAAAACAAAATTTAGGTATACGTTTCCATGCCTGTGTACTTTATTTTAAACAAAGCTTTACAAATTTATTCAAAAAAAGCAGAAGTTGTATTCATATTTTTGGTGAATTATGTAAAAGGTGTTAAAAACTAAATATCCTTACAAATATGGCCAGGAAACCTAGCGAAATAATCGGACAACTGAAGCATTGTTGCGTGAATTGTAACGCGATAGTAGAACTTTGGTTTTGTGGAAATTGAATTTTCACACAGAAAGTTATTTTGAAAACTCGTGCGTATTGTACGAAATCAAAGACTTTTTTTATTTGTTTTTACGTAGCAGTTTATTAAAAACATATTTTGAAAACTGTATTAGATTAATGAAGTTGTAGATGATACACAAAAAATGATTTGATCCATTTTATTTCTTAGAAAAAAAGACATTGGTTTTGTTAATGCATATAAGGATTATACAAATTTTAATGTTTTTGTGCACAATTGAGTATAGCACAATATATCTATATGTAACTTTTACTAATACTAAATTGTGTATAATGTTTAAGTGTACGATTTTATATGTGCACGAACAACAAGCTTTAATTATATTTTATTTTTTTTTTACATGTTGAATATTTAAACCTGATAGAAAACTGACGGATTTTTCTGGCTTGTACTCTGGTTTTTTCGTAGAGCTGTATGGCAGACTTATTACAGACATATTATATTGCAAGTTTATTTCAACTATTTTAGATCAACATATACATTATTACAAATGCTACTCATAATACCATAAAGCAGTAGTCATATTTTCTATTGATTGTTACGTTACAAATTCATTTTTTGTTGTTTTTTCCTTATTTCTTATTATTCAAATTCATTTTTCTTTGCTTTCCCTTATTTAGTATTATTACAATTAAAGTACTATTTGAATCGAATTTCTAACGTAACTAGATTTGTGAAGGAAAGGAAAGAGAAGGTATTGATTTTTTTTTTATAATGTGCTGATCCTGCAGGGTAACGACCACTGCAAGGTCAAGCGCTTGCTGCAGACCATAAGACGCACACGTCTGCAGCAAGCGCAACGACCGGAGAAATGCAATAAGGGGGAGGCTAGCCAAAAATACTGATGCCGTAGTTTTGACGAAACTTTTTTATTCCCATTCCAGCTGACAATGACAGAGTAGTCTTGTGAAGCATTTAGTAGAAGCCAGACCGCTCTCTAAAGAATTCGAATTATACTTCGAGAAATCGAATATAGAATTCGAATTATACTTCTATAAAAGAATTATATTTTGTCTTATTTTAAAAATAAATCTCTTTAAAAAAAAATTCAATAATCACTAATTTTTCATTAACAATTTTTTTTTTACTTCTCTCGTAGAAAAATAAATGATCTAATTCAAAATCACCGTATCGTCCGTCGTAAAAGTTATCATTTCTTTTTTCTCACACTTGCGCTAAAAACATTTTATTTGCCAGTCGTGATTTTTTATTTTTTAGTAGAATCGGTACTTCGAATCATCCAATATCGACATTGCCGCTTAAAATGATTAATCTAAAACTGACTTAGATCAATTTCGGTGACTAAAAAAAAAAAAACAATAGTTTACCTTTAATAACAATCGAAATATCTCTTTTCAACGCGAGAAGAGTCGCGAACTCCCGAATTCAATGCGAGTGTAGTTTTAAGTATCGCGTCTAACACTTGTAAATATAATGAATAACAGTTGGACACGATTTTTATAGAAAATTGAATCTTCGAATTATTATTGAAAGACCCGACCTGCGTGTGCTCCTTTAGCCCCACACTTACAGGGTTGAGAATCCACCCTGATCGGTTACCGATTAATCATCAATAAGTGTTTATCATAATTTGATCCCAAATTTCGAGTCCGATAGCCGGATCACTCCGAGAGCAGCGAATCTCCCTCGCTAAAGTCGGGGACAGGGGCAGTTACGGAGACGAGTGGATTTCGAGCGAAGGTTAATCGTTGTAAATCATTTATTTAATGAAACCTCAGAAGCAAGCAACTCCCAGTTACATCTCTCTTTTAATCGCGTGTATCCGGACCTCTAAGTTGGGCGTCGGAAACTTTACCTTTGTTACGTGAGTAAAAATCTGTATAAATGTTGATTTACTAGAATCGTTGAAAAATGGTTAACGTCATTTTAATAAAAACTAATTGAACATTAAATGTAGTCAGGAGTGAAAATATTAATATTTTATGAAAAAGTTTTGATGAAATAAATTATAATAGCTAACAAAATTTGAAGTACTTTTTCAATGAACGAATGTTACCAAAGAAAACAAACCTGCAGTCGCAGAAGATCAAAATCATACGTATAAAGGAAAAAATGAATAGTTGTACACCCTCACTGTTTCGAGGATGGATAGAAAACGAGACAAACAATTAGGAAGTCGAAAAATTTCACGATTAAACGAGCACAATGGTCACAACTTTTTCTCGCTCTTTTTCCACGAGCCCTGAGGGCAACAATTTATTTTTCTCAGGCTCCTGGCACGGACATGTATGCGGAGATACGTCATTTCTTTTCTTTCTCCCTCCCCCTTGATCCCGTCTGGCTTTTCATTAATGATATCTCTAGTGTCCTCGTTTCATATATACTTCATTTTTTGTACGCGATATAGTTTATCTTTCTTCCATGCAAGCTTTAGGTGTAAAGGACATAATAAGGTGTTTTCTTCATGAATCAAAATTCGCTGAATTGTTCTTATTGACAAGGACTCTGGAAACTTGTTAAAAACCAAATCATTCATTATAAGTTTATTTACTCAAGATTTGATAAAAACCAAATCCTTTATTATAAGTTTATTTATTTAAGATTTCTTTGGAAGAGAAAATAAATGAGAAAAATTTAAAAATAAAGCGCTGACCTTTTAAAAATTTATAAATCAAAAATGTCATGTTTGTTTTGAACGCGAGGTCGAGCGCGTGATTCTCAAAATCAGTGCGAGCGAAAGAAACAAAGGCAAGCGGCCTTCGAAATTAAAAGGAAAAATGTAATGTTCTGACGGGAGGAAGGGGAGCGGCGGAGCGTGAGAGAGATAGAGAAATAATGCCAAAATGTTAAAACTGAAATCGGGAATGAGTTGAGCTTGTGGGCGACTCCATGTGAGCGGTCGTCTAGGAGCAACCTCGTGTTCTCCGAGTCTGTCAGGCCCCTTGGGGGTGTTAGCGGGAACGGTGAGACCTAGGGTCCACCCGATAGGCTAGGAGGAAAGCAGCAAGCTCTTCATCATTGTGCGTGGTTTTCTCTCTTTTCCCTCTCGTCGCGCCTTACTCGCGCGAGAGCAAAATTTATGCGAAATCCGAAAGAGTGAGCACGTTATTACGGTAATGAAATGTAATGTATTGTTATATTTGTTTATTATTTAAAGAACGATGTATGAAAACAAAAAACAAAACAAATGTGAGCGGCGAGCGTTAAACATTCGAGGAAGAATTCGGGGGCGCGCGAGGCTTTAAAAGGGCGAGCGACAATACGACTATTGGAAAATAAAGAAATAAACCTAACCGCTGTTTTATCATTTAAACACCTCTCCAACGTTTACAAAACTTCTCATTTTTCTCTTACATTTGAGATAGTTTCACTACTCTGCATAAGCTAATTATTTAACCTTTTGATGCACATTTATCTATTCGCTAATTTTTTTTGAAATTTTGTTCATCGGAAGTTTTTGGGATCGTTGAGCACAAATATGTAATCAGAATGTCGATTTCTCTAAATTTAAGATGATTGATTTCAAATAAAGGTTTAAACATTTATTTTTGGTGCACCATTTTGAGTCCGCCATTTGGAAATTTGGAAATCTGACCCTGGCTTCGTAAGCAGAGACGATCAAAACCCCCTAGAACAAATTTTTATTAAAATCGAACAAATAAGCTGGGAAATTTAAGAAATTTAAATATTAATAAATGATTGTAGGCAAAGTTCGTAGCTACTGGAAAAGCTAACCATTTTTTAAAAATATTTATAAATACAAGTATTATAAATATAAATAATATTAGGTGAAAAAGGTGGTCCCTATAGGTACCGTGCTTCAAAGGGTTAAATAATCCCCGATCGAATTACGGATATTAAAGAGTACTTATATTTTTCTAAATTTTTGTATTAATCAAACTTTTTGTATGAAACTTGCTACAGTATTTCATAAAATAAAATAAAACTTTTCCTTAATTCAGTTTGGCAAAATTCAAAACCGAAATAATTACGATTTTAGCCAATATGCTATAAAATAACAAAACTTCACCCAGATTATTTTCCCCAATCCAGTTAAATAGCTGCCACGCTAGTTCTCTTGTTAGAAATTTGAAAGCAATAGTTATAATTAAGATGCAGGCTCGATCGAACATCTCACTCAATAAAGAGAAAAATGATTTTAAGCTATTATTTCGATGCATTTAATATTTTTAAGTAACACGTGAAACAAAATAAAACACGTTACTAATTTAAAGGCTCTTTCTTCAACGCATTTGCCATATGATATAACAACTTTCTCACATTAAAAGAATCAAGACGGCTAAGTTTTTTGGTTAGCTACAGCTCTTCGAATTGGGAAATACTAATAAATTTAAAATATCCGTTGGTGTAATTGCTGTGATTTGGCAATAATAATAAAGCCTGAAAGTAGTTATGGCAACACCATGGTGCACCCAAACAAAGCCCATAGTGCCGAATCAGCAAAGTGGAAGGGGGAGCGTCCGTCTCCATAGTGCTGTCGAGTCAGGAAAATGGATGAGAGAGACGGCTCGCGCACAAAAGTACAGCGTAAGCGGTCATATTACACCACTGGCTGTCAGTACCCTTGACCTTACA
>JAWWEM010022087.1:0-19657 GCA_035582935.1 Ormyrus thymus | reverse complement strand
CGTTGACATAGACTACGCAGTCTATGAGAAGCGTCACGAATGATGGAAGTTTTTTCCACTTATTTCTAACAGTGTATGTGAAAATATATCTATATACATATATATATGTATACAACTGAGTAATATACTTCTGGTCTTCTGGTTTCTGTTTCTGGCTGCATGCATGCATGCTATGGACTATGCATAAGCTAGTAGTTACGATTTGGAAGAGGTTAGATCCAAAACTATGTTTTACGAAAGTATCATTCTTTGTACACTGTTACACTTTCAAGATCAATATTTTTTGTCATTTATTTAATGTTGATTTAAACAACTTAATTTACAAAGGTATGGCAATAAAATAATCTTTATCTTCTCTTAAACCTAAACGAGTTTTGCTCTACTGCAAATAAGGTTATGTTTTGTAAAATGTGTTATTGTTTGTTTTTTAGATAAATACAAACATTCTTCAGCTCGAAATGAATGAGTAGATTTAAACATTTTTTTCACTTTCTGCATTCGTATGTTTCAACAAGTGAAAAAGAATTCACACTAAGGAGTAGTTAACAATTTTTATAATTTTTTTTAAAATGTTTAAATTTCGGTAAGAAATTCCGTGAAATGGTTTTCGATTTGAAGTACAACAATGCAGTGCAACGAAAATAAGAAACTTCACTAAAATGGTAAAAGGGTGTGAAAAAATTTTATCAATATTAACACAAAAAAAGAAGTTGAATGAAAGTAAAGAAAGTGAAATTCGTGAAACTATGGATAAAATACTCTGTAATGATACAGAAGTCAATAAAGATGAGGAGGATACCGATCCTTTGCCAAAGGATTATGCAGAAGAAGAGAAAAGTGATAATGTAGTACTAAGAAGACCTAGCAACTCTAGTTGCTGGTGGTCTCCTGAAAACGAAGGAGAAAAACTTGATTCAAGGCAAAGATGGAGTTTTGGTTCAGATATATCTATTGAAGCACCGGAAAGCGTTCAAAACCGTTTATGTTGTTCTCCAGTAGATGAATTTGATTCTACTGTTAGTAGTGAAAATGAAGACTTAATAGTGAATAATACAGATGACAGGGATGACCCTTATAAAAATTATGTTCAAGTATCTCCTGCATCTTCACCAATCTTTGATAATAAAGTTATGCATAGTATTGACAATAAAACTGGAGAAGAAAATGAGGATGTAGATACAGCTGATGATGAATTGATTGATTATTCAAAAAGATATACTACTGATAGTTCTATGTCAATGTTAGAAAATAAACATATTAATTCACCACGTATTAGGCAGCAAAGGAATATACTAGTAGTAAATACTGTACCAAGACATGTGCCTGACAAGAAACCAACATCTGTCAATAATAGATCTAAAGTTGATCTTTATGGTGATTATGCTGAAACAGATTTAGATCAACCAACTGATTATAGTTTACGTTACGCTGAAGAAGATACAGATGAAGAAGATAAAGAAAATCCTAGACTTTATGTAAGTATACTGAACATTTTATTTTTTGTACTATTTATTATTTCAGTATTGTAATTAAAAACATTTAATTATTATAGTGCAATGGAGAACAAGAAGATTCAGTCAAAACGTATTACACAGAAGGAACACCATATCAAACACCTTGTAATGTTTCTAATTCTACATCAATGTCAGATCTTTTGACTCTTGATGACATTAAAGAAGGAGAAGCAGCAGTTTATAAGAGGCAGATCTTAAAAGAACAAAAACAAGAAAAAGTTGTAAAATATTGTAAAAATAGAATAAGAAAAAAATATATTTCTGAAGATTCAAAGTTTCCAGTTTTACAAGAAACAAATGAAACAAATATTAAAAAAACATGTGAAGAAACACCAGTAAAATCTCATACACCTCCAAGAACTTCACCTGTACCGAGTAATAAAGAAAAAGAAAATAAACTTGTAACATTTAATGTAGAAGAAATGTATGCTCAAGAAACTCCACTGATGTTTTCTCGAAGTAGCTCTCTAGACTCTCTTAGTGAGTTTGATCAGCACTCAATTCAAGATGATCGAAGCTCTGTAATTAGTGATTTTAGTCATAGAACCAGTGGAGTTGTTTCTCCAAGTGAATTACCAGATTCACCAACTCAAACTGTACCACCAAGTCCAAATAGAGCAAAACAACAAAATTATCAATTAAAGTCGCAACAAGCACAAAGAATGCCAATTAGGTAAGCTTTAATAACATAAAATAGGTAATTTTATTTTTAATTTGCAGGAATTATAATTTTAAATAATATTTTATTTTTTTACTAAAAAGACCTGCTGTAAGAAGACCACCTGTTGAGCTTCAGCATGACAATAACAGTAAAGTATCACTAATTGAAAGTCCGCCTGGAAGAAGCAAACAAGCATTCGAAAATTCAAATCGAGTGATAGAAGCAGGCAGCGTATTCGAAGACGGTGTAGTTTCTTTCAAGGAAGAATCAATGCCTAGCAGAGTACATTCAACGAGAGCAAGCAGTTTGAGTGCATTAACTATCGATGATGAAGGCGACAATGAAAGTATTAGCGGATGCAATAATCACGAAATTTTGAATAAAATTGCGTCAATAAAAATGCGAACAAATGGAATACATACTGAGCAGTCTCCACCTCCAGCACAGAAGCAATACCATAATGAACCTCTCAATTACGGGGATAAATCACCTTGTCATTCACAACATAATAATTCATTGAACAGGCATCCAGGTAAAATTTGTAACTTTACCTATGAAAATTCTATAAAATATAATATTTAATAATTATTTAATTATTAATAAAAAAAATTTAATTCTCAGGCTATAGAAACAACTTTTTAATTATGTCGCCGACTAACAACAAAGAAGAAAATAGTTTCATCAACATTATAGAAGATAATAGCGATTACACGTGCAATTTTTTACATAAAGAAATGCAAAATAATAGGTACAGAGAATCACTTAAAGATCCTTGGTATCAGGAACATAAAAAAAAGGAAAGCCGACATCAGCCTGATAGATCTTTATCTAGGAGTCCCATTTTTAGATATTCCATTCACAACGTTTCTTCTCAAAAAATAGACGATGAGACTATGGATACAATTAGGACCTATTGCACAGAAGACACACCTACATTCATTTCTCCTTTTGGTTCACAATCAAATTTATCCGCTTTGTCTGCCCTCAGCATTTCCGACGAAAACATTAGCTACAATCCTAATTATCAAGAAGAACAGGCAAGATCCTATTACGAGGAAGAAGGGTCCAGCAGCCGGGTCGATGCTTACGACACAGATACGAGCATCGATTTTCCCGAGGACGAAGAAAAAGTCTACGACGACGAGGACGACGAGCTGTTAAACGGCAGAAGGAGAATAGACGTTTCCCCTTTCGACTCACAATTAAATCTTGCTAATTTTTCTCTGCTGTGCATCGAAGAAGAGGAAGAAGAGGAGAGAGAAGAGGAAGAAGCAAGCAATGAGACTGATAAATCAGCTAGGGATGACTCTTATTCTGAAGATGTTGATTTCTATAAGATGCGCAATCCTCGAATACTTTGATAAGAATCGTAAATTTCTTAAGGAGTATCTGGAGCGGGAGATGTTGTCGTTAACAAATCCCCAATACTTATAGCGCTAATTTTGTTGCCAATTTTTTAAAAATTTTACGTTGTAAGAACTTTGCTCTTATTGTAAAAAGAATAATGAATTTTACAATAAAATAAATCTAATTTTTATATGTACTTCAAGAGTTTGATTTTATTTTTTTATCCAAACCCCTTTATTAAAAATTATAATGTATTTCATAGAAACGAATTCATTTATTTCAGACAGTTCGTTTGAATGAAAACCACAGTATTAATTAAATTAATTAAATTAAAACGAAGTAATTAAGAGTTTGGATTAAAATAATATTTTAGTTGAAAGAAGTACTGAAAATTCTCAAGTTTAAATGAAAAAATCGCGTCGATCATGTGATTCGCTTAAAGTCACATCTACATTACGCTCAGCGCTCGTAACGATAAAGCCAATCAATTTAAAGAAAGAAAGAAAAAAACTGCACACACTCTTTGGGGCCCATCCGCGTGCGCCAAGCGGAGCCGAGAAAGAGAGGGAGAGAGAGAACGCGCGTCAGACAGAGACGTCAGAGACGTCAGAGACGTCGCCGAGTGAGTAGGTGCAGAGCACGCGAGTCTCCACGGCTCCTCCTGCGGACGCATTAGTGTTGCACGCGCGGCCAGCCACGTCTTCTTCGTCGGCGTCGCCTCTCCGTATCGCGTTATCGCGAGTGATTGCGCGAAAACAGCAACATTAAAAGGTTCCGTGCCTACGACAGGAATCAGACGGCCTGCACGCTCAAACATGGCGAGATCGCAGAACAGCTGATCCCCCCTGCGCCACTGGAGTGTAGAGGAGCAGCGGAGTATACAGTGCAGCCTGTCTGCTCTGGCTCTGGTTAAACGACTGGCCGAAAAATCCCTCAATGCCGCGAAGCTGGGACGCTTCGAGAAATGCGGCGTCATCGCCCTTGACCTTCCTCGGCTAATTCACTACATGTAGCACTCGCGAGCAGCTTTTTTTGCATATACATCGCATTTGCCTTTTTGATGACAAAAAGAGGAGAGCCAACGCGCCGTCGCCGCGCGCGCACTGATAAAAAACAAAAGGACACAGCCTGAAGAAAAATGCGAGGTCCGCTGCTGAATCTGAAGACATAAAGTTTCATTTTCGCCTTGAGGAGACGAGGAGCCTGCCGCCGTCTGCTGGCGATGGCTAGTCGTTTTTCCTCGTTCCAGTGGAAGAGTGATTCATGCGATTGACATCAAGTGTTACATATCGTTGGCTGTCTTCTTTGGGTGAGCAAAGATGACCCTGCCAGTGGGTCGTAAGCGCAGCTCCTCTGTCAGCTTCACTCGTGCCAAGGATGAGAATAACGATGCAGACACTGACGAAATTCACATCTCACTGGCTCCTTACATTCAAACCTATTTGGCGCACAGCACCCAGGGTTTGGGATGCTGTGGTATCGGACTACCTGTGCCCTTTGAGAGAGCTGCACCTAGATCTTGGTGGAATCCCAAATTTGATTCTGAAATTTTGGAAGGACAGTATAAATGCAGCTCGTTCCCACAAATTAGATTACGTTTCAGGTACTTTACAATTGATTAGTTCTTACAAAATTTATATTAAGCTTTGAAATTGATTAATAAATAAACTTTTTCATATAATACAACAAATCATTACTTGAAAAAATATAATTATAAATAACCTTTTTACAGGTATGCCCTCATCTACATTCTTCTCATATCAGTTTCATGGCTGGCTTACTTTGTGATCCTTGGAGTTGAAAACAACAGTGAATTTTGGCCAGCTATAGCAATTATTTTCAGTACTGTCGGTATAATAGTTTCAGCTATTCTTTACCTCACTCACACAGATCACTATAGAACTTTTGTCTTGCCTGTATCTGTGGCAGTTGCCTTGATGCTTTGTTTTTTATCAATACTGTTTCTGGTCTTTGTTCCACCTTACACAGATGGTTTGACTTTGGTAAGTCTGTAAGAATTTCATTTTTCTAAAAGTGAATGAATGACTTATAGTAGATCATTTTATTTGCACTTTTCATTTGCTCCTAAATAAATTTTAATATGTTTTACAATTTATTATTTATAAATTGTAATAATCCTAATTCATTTTAATTAGAAACATTACACAATTAATTAATATCATAATTTAAATTAAATAATATGATACATATAAATTTCTTTTTTATTTTCAGGTTGGACACTTTGCTTTATGCTCAGAAATTTTGCTGCTAATATACACAGTCTTGCCAATGCCTCTATATGCATGCGTGTTGATTTGCACATTATATTCAGTTCTCTTTGAATTTCTCACTGCCTATTTGTACGGCTCAGAGAATGTTAGACATGAATTCTTTGAACGGGAAGCTACAACACCAAGTGCCGCGACACGTCCATTCACTGATGATAGTAGTTCCATAGCTGCTCCAGGAAGTATAGCTTCAAGCAATTCAGGCAGTTTATTGAGGCTAAAAAGGGTCCTAAATGAAACAAGTATTATCGTTAACAATACGGCCAGTAAAATACCAGGAGTTTTACCATTAGTTGCGTCAAATATGAACACCAATAATTTACTAAATGCTAGCGAAAACTTCAATATACTGTTAAGTCCACAGGATGATATCGATTTTTCAACAACTTTAACTATTCGTATTCTAATGCAGATATGCATTCACTTAATTGGTATGCACATACTTATAATGACTTTTGTAAGGATGCGCGGTACTTTTATGAAAGTCGGCCAATCTTTACTTGTACGCCGACAACTAGAGATGGAGAAGCAGTTAAAAGAAAAAATGATCCACTCCGTAATGCCGCCGAAAGTTGCAGATTGGCTTATGGAAGAGAGCGAAAGGGAAAGAGAAAGAGAAGATTCATTGAAAAAGGGCTCAATACCGTCCAACAACACTGACATCCGTTCACTTTTCCGCCCATTTAATATGCACTCAATGGACGACGTTAGTATATTATTTGCGGATATTGTAGGATTTACTAAAATGAGTAGCAACAAGACAGCAGAAGAATTGGTTGGAATACTAAATGATTTATTTGAAAGATTCGATGAATTATGCGAACAGAGCGGATGCGAGAAGATTTCAACTTTAGGAGATTGTTATTATTGCGTTAGTGGTTGTCCAGAGCCTAGACCTGATCATGCCAAATGTTGTGTAGAAATGGGATTAGGTACGTTATTCTATATTACAAAACCATAAATTCTATCTTAATTACAATGCATTTTTCACAAACATCAGATTTTTATATCTATTCAATTATAAGTTTTGTAATATAAATCATTTTTAAGCATCAATATAAGAAATAATTTTAATTATGAAACATCCAGTGAAAAAAGTATTGCAAGTTGTATGTTATTTTATGAATGGTAATATATTATTTTTAAAATTACGAAAAACCTTGATTTGATATATGGGACGTCCGTCAAAGTGACGCAAGAATTCATCACTTTTATTTAAATTTACGTAAAAAATTAAAAAAAGTTTCTAAAATTAGAAATTATGTTAAGAATAATATTAGTAATAAAACTGTAGATTCATTAATAATTTTTATAATATGTAAACAAATTTTAGATCAAAAAGATATTGATAAACTTAAAATTTGAATTAAATAAGATGTTATTATTATATGTAGAAAAATCAACTCTTTGCGTAAATTTTATTTTGAAAGCCTCTCAAAGGAATTGTCAGTTAGTATTTCCAACGACTACTTAAAAAATGTTTCGAAAGCGTCCGATAAGTAGATTTGTTTTAGCTCTGTTTACGGTACAAATCCGTTTCTTTGTTTTATTGCATTTGAGCCTGAAGCAAACTCTGTTGGTTTTACAGCAATGATCGAAGCCATAAAACAATTTGACATTGAAAGGAGAGAAGGAGTGAATATGCGCGTTGGCGTTCACACCGGCACGGTTTTGTGTGGAATCGTCGGTACTAAGAGATTTAAATTCGATGTCTGGTCGAACGACGTCACGTTGGCCAACAAATTGGAGAGCACTGGAAAGCCGGGCAGAGTTCATTTGAGCGAGAAAACGCTGAGTTTTCTTAACGATCAGTATCTTACAGAAGATGGAGAGCCCGTTAATGGTAATTCATGATAGATGATTGTTTTTAATATAACTTAATATAACTTATAAGTGAAAATAGGGCATGATAAGGATTGCATAAAAAGTTCTTTTGTAAAATAAACTTAATTTGAAAATTGGAATGTGAAAAAAAGATGAGAGAATAAAAGTTTTTTTTTTTGAAACAAAAATTTAAAAAATAAGCTATTTAACAAGCAACTAATGAAATCTTTCATTTATTAGGTATCAAGACGTACTTTATCAAGACTCGGAAAGCCGATTTTATGTCTCAATTCATAAACAACGTTATTGCGCCAATGAATGTTTCACCTATTCTTCACGCTCGCAATCGACTTGGTTCGTGCAGTAGTCAAATGAAGCCTCGACCTCACTATCTTCACATGGTTACCAATGCAAGTAGCTATCGCATGAAGGCTAATTCACTGCCTAGTATCCTTGACTCGGACAACGACGCGGACAACGACGGCGACGATAAAGAAGATGCAAACAAGTCACCTACCTCTACAGCGAGCTACGGGAAGAAAAAAAGCGGTCGTAGCAGACCTTGGAGGTATCTACAACGCCAAAGAACGACCGAAGAGATGTCACCGCTCGAAATCGAGGCTAAAAAGGGTGTTCTCGTTCCGGAGGCAAATCAAGGGCTTTTGGCTGCTGCTGGAACTGTCGAAAGCAACGGATTGCAAAAGGTTCGATTTCCTGTTAATAGTTTTTTTATCGTTGATTTTAGATTGAAAATTCTTTACAGGCTACGTGCAATAATGGCGTGGAAATGGACCCCAATCCAATGCCTTCCAGTCCGCTACTTCCTGGACAGGACACATTAAGTCACGCATCGTCGATATGCAGTAGAAAAGATTCTGGAATCCGTAGTAACAGCAGACGTAGCAGCATACAACAACAGGTACTTTGTACAGCTGGATTTATTAACTGCATTTGAATTTGTTAATACATTTTTATATTATGTTGATCAGCTATTCCTGATGAACGGAATGGCTCAAGGTGATTTGTTGGGACCAAGAGTGAGTGGGTACTATACTTCAAGTTCAACACTTAATTCTACACACGAACCTTCATCTTCTGTTCCGCCATATCCATTTCCTCCTGCTGTAACTGATACTTTCGGTGCATGTTTCCACAAGCTCAGAAAACAATCAGACTTACAATTAATTAGGTAAGCTTTAAAAATGGTTAAAAGATAATTTATACGACTTATTTGTATAATCTTAATTTCTCACAAATTAATTCATTTAATAAAAAAGACAAAGAAAAAATATTAGAGCACAAATTATATTCCAATATAATTCCCTTAATGTAAGTACAACTAAAAATTTTTATTTCGTAGATGTGTACAAGATAATGTATCGTCACAAGGCTCGTACTTCGTCAAACCACCTCTATCCAGTGTCACACTTTTTTTCAAAAATGAAGAAATGGAAAAAGAATATCGTGAAAACGCTCATAAAGCTTCTGAAGGCATCGGAGGCAACCCACCGACACTGGCCACTTCTCGATTTAATACCTACTTCGATATCCTGATCTCAGCCCTTGTTTATACGGCCATAACAATATCATTGTTCCTTCTTTGTGAACCTACTATTCATTATCTTGTTTTCTTCGGTATAGCCACTCTTATTCAAACATTTGCGGTTACTTTGTGCATTCGTCAATTATTTGATCCAAGGTGAACATTGTTTTTTATTAAAATTTAATTCAAATTATGAATAAGTATTAAAATAAATTTAATCCTTTTACAGCGCAATGCATGTCACCTTCGCCCACCGTATCTTCAAGTTTTTTTCAAAGTGGTATCCATGGCACGTTTGTGGTGCTTTTCTCGTTGGCCTGCCAATTGTCTCGATTCTTTTAAATTTCACATGCAACAGTTTCCGTTCAAGCCTCACCCATTTTGAATATTACTACAGCTACCTCGTGATTGTTGGACTAGTACACTTCTGCAATTTTACTCAGCTCAACTGTTGGATGAAAAACACTCTTGTAACTGTTGCTGGAATTTTCTTTATTTGTTTAGTTATGAGCCACGTTACCTCTTACAATCAGCAGATCGTTACGCTGCAGCCAAATTTATCCAAGGAACTTAATACAAAATCAGGTAAAATTAAATAACACTGATTTAAAGACTCTAATCTAATGGTAGATTCTACATTAATATTTTTACGATCGAAGAGTCGATTAGCTTAGTATTGTCAGTTTCGGGAAGTGGCATGTATGATGCTCAAAATTTTGATTCTTAAAGAACTTTATCTTAAGTCTAATTCAAAGAAAAAAATGTTTAATAACATTATATTTAAAGGTTTAGAAAAATTAAATAACGTGTAATCAGCTTTTGGAAATGTGTGAGGAGACAGTGAGAAACATTTAGAATTTAACTTATAAAATATTAAGTGTGTGAAAATATTACAATTATTTAACAAATTCTTATTACAACAGGTAACAACGATTCTTTACCAATTGATCGTCCATTATTTCCCATATTTCCATTTAATCCTGGAAATATTACGACTACAAACCTATTGAAGGAAACACCATCGGATATTGTTGGTGCAAACAGCGAAGTGACTGTAAGAGCTTTGAATATCCAGAGAGCTCGTAAATACAATGAGCGACTTTATAGTTCAGAAATCTTTCTTGACTTTGCGTTGCTGTTATTACTTGTCTGGTTTTTGAATCGTGAATTCGAAATTAGCTACAGATTAAGTTTTCATGGAAATGCTGTTGCTGCACGTGACAAAAGTCGTGTCCAATCTATGAAGAACCAGGCCGACTGGTTGTTACACAATATTATACCTAAATATGTGGCCGATCAACTCAAGACCACTGCCAAGTATTCACAAAATCACAAACTGGTCGGCATAATATTCGCTAGTATCGTGAATTTTAATGAGCTCTACGATGAATCCTACCTTGGAGGTAAAGAATATTTAAGAGTATTGAATGAATTAATAGGTGACTTTGATGAACTGCTTGAAAAACAAGAGTATGCAAATGTTGAGAAGATTAAGACGATTGGAAGTACTTTCATGGCAGCAAGCGGTTTAAATCCCCAGGTAAAACAAGTTAAAATTTTTAATTTTTTACGAATTATATGAATGGATTCTTTTATTAATATCAGATTTGAACATCACATAAGTGGTATAAATAATAAATTAAAAGTTTCAAGCAGACAATCCCTGCCTTAGAAGCGAAATAATTTACTCCGTTTTATTTAATGTTTATTTGAACCACTTGTTCTGAAATCTGTCACCTGCTTGAACAAAGTTGAAAATATTGACAACGTTACTATTATATCGATATTTTGTTGCGTACAAGCCCTTTAAATTTTTTTTAATCGCACTGTTCTTAACAGATATATAAGTACTATATACTCTTGCTAATTTTCAGGTTAGACAGCAAAGCGAACATGAACATACACATTTGTATGAACTCATAGATTTTGCAGTAGCTATGCATAAAGTTATCTATGATTTCAATCAAGATCTCCTTGGATTTAAACTTATTTTACGAGTTGGTTTCAATTTTGGTGACGTGACTGCTGGTGTTATAGGAGCTACTAAACTCTATTACGACATATGGGGTGATGCTGTCAATATTGCGTCGAGAATGGACTCTACCGGTGTTGCCGGAGAGATTCAATTTGCTAATAATTGTCTCAACGTGATTTCTGAGAGGTACCATTATGAGCCTCGAGGACAGGTTTATGTTAAAGGCAAGGATAACATGAACGTATTCCTCTTAAAGGGTAAAAAGAGCTGAAAAGTCTACATTGTATGTATTGTTTCTTTTTTTCATGAAATTGGTGATTGATCAGTCTTTATAAAGATAAGTCCGTGAATGAATGAAAGTTGTTGAGCTGCACGGAATGAATGCAATCAACCGCGAGGCACATGGATAGAATCTGTCAAATTTGAAAATTTGATATTTTTAGGAAAACTGGTAATTAATTAGATATTTTTAAATTTGAGATTTGTATGAAAAATGTACTCTGCTTAATTAAAAACGACCACTAATTATCGGAGCTTCATAAAATTTTTTATATATTGTAGTGCATTGTGAAATAATCAAGTATTTATCTTAGTAGCTAAAAGATTAATATTTTTCTCTATATATTAATAGAGTAAAAATAAATTTACAAATTGAATATTTAGATAAATAAACCTGTTAAATACTTGCAGTAAATTTTATAAAATAGTAAATAAAATAATTTTGTTAATTTTTAAAAGATACTAAATAAAAGAAATACTATACAAAAGAGATTAAATAATTCATGTATAGACGACTGATATTTTTGAAACAAATAAATCTATTTGTTCCTTTTTAAATGATTATTAATGCAAATGATTCAATTTTAACTCGATATAACTACTGTGATAATTAACATTAAATTCGATAACGTTTTAGTTTTTTTTTATTTACCAGGCTTTTCTAGTTTAAATATCAAATTTTCAATCTATAAACTCGGGTAGAAATACAAATGGCCAAAACTTTTTCTCGCTATTATATATAAAACAAATCAGTCAAATTCTAAATTAATTGGCTCAAAGTGCAGTAAAACAGATACTCGTTCGATTGTGATATGCGCACGCCTTATTATGCCTCGTTGACTGCTCGAAAATGAAACTCCGTTAGATGTGAGAAAAATATTTATTCCATATATTGTATTTTTGTAAATAAGGATCGGCTAAAAGCATGAAAATAATGCAAAACTAGCCGATAAAAGAGAGTTTATTATGAATATATGTATATGTATACAATTATAATGCACATCGTGATGTTAAAATACAAACTTCATAGATGCTTTCTGAGAACCTCGTGATCACGGTTTTTACTTTTAATTGTCATTTTAAAACAGATTATATATTATATTGTAATTTGTATTAAAGAATTTTATCAATAAATTTGTGCAAGTTACCGACGATCATAAAAAAGATAAGTAAAGTCGGTTAGTTTTTAGTTACGAAATAAACGTAATTAACGGATATTTACATTCGTCGAAACAGGTTTAATTTAGCCGAGATCCACGAGTAGTAAACAACATATTTTCAAAACAATTAATTATTAACTGAATTATTATTATTATTATTGATTATAATTGAATTAAAAAAGCTGAGCTTTGATTTATTGAAATTTGAGATAAATTATTTGGAAATCTAGAAATGACACCATTTATAAAACTTTTATATTTTTTATAAAAAAATTATTAACAAAGATACTTAATAAATTTTTTATTTATGTCTCAAAATTTAATACAATATCGATCCTATAACTTCTTTACATTTTTTATACGTATTTAATGTAAGAAATGGCAAAAAGTGATAATTAAGGAGTGTGCCGAAGACAAATTTCGGTTGCAAAAAAAAGAAAGAGACTGACATAACGTCTGTTTTTTGCAATAAAAATTTAATAGAAAAATGTGGAAATGGAAACATTAGATTTATTTAAAATATTCTGAATAATATTAAGATTTATGCATCAAATGTATATAACTTTAATTATTAGTAAATAATGCTTATTTCTTATGACGTAGTAAATGCTACTCTTGGATCTTTGAAAAACTGTACAATTAACCAACTATAATATTGTCTTCCGTGGCGCTGCTACCTTACACGTATGATGAAATGTTTTATTAGCTTTCGTGCAGAATAATGTTGACACATATATTGCCTCAGTGCAATGTGAAAGAGTATATGAAAATCATTGCATGCACGAGTCTGAAAAGAGTTTTTTTTTTATTTTGTGACTCTGTACAGTGATTGCAAATTTCTTGCCGAGTGAATCTCTCATTCAGAAATAACTTATATTATTAGCTCGACAAGGGCAAATTATTACCATGCATTTTAAACTTGCATATATGCATACTGTGGCAAAAGTTTTTTTTATTATACATCAAAATAAAATGGTTTTTTCAGATTTTTATAAAATTTAATTTTTACATATCGTCTATTATTTTGTTCGTTGATTTTTTGATCAAATATCAGCCCTGGTACGGCAGGCTTTCCTTGATTGGCGGTACCAATTAAGGGCTATGCTGCCCAAAACTTCTGTCATTGCATTGAATAAATCGTCATCCGATAACTGCGTCAGGTTTGGGCATTCGTGAATTCATTGCCAAAATTCTCCAGGCTCTTGTTGCCGAAGGTAGCAGGGTGGCTGCATCTCTGCGCGTCGATGAATGCATGGATACTCTAAACGTATGGCTGTCTCCACCCAGATATCTTCGATCGAAGTTATCTTGGAATGTGACACCAGTTCTGTCTTGTCTGCGCTCTGCGCTTTGCGGAGTACTGTGCAATCTCGCATGCAGTAGCTGGTCTCTCATATAAGCAGTTAGTTAAAATTTATCTCAAAATTTTAAGGTGGTAATTTAAATGTGGATGTATTCATATTGGCCGAGACTTGCTTCTCTAATATGCCGCGATAGGCGATTCGAGGAATTTCTTCTATGTGCGATATTCAGCCGCTGATTATTTTAGAAGCAAGAAAATGACGTATGTACGTAGCATTGGCAGGATCAACAAATGGAATTGGAGTAAGAAGGGCAAGCTATGCATTTACTCAAAGTTATAATAAAAAGACGTTTGTATGATGAATTAATAATATTAAAAACTTTTTAGCCGCAAGCATATATTTTTTTAACTCGAATGCCGAATCTCCGTTGTATATCGATGAGATAATGTAATCAACTTTTTAATGAGAAAAAGATGGCTGAAGAAATAGGTAAATTAAAAAAGAAAACAATATACCATTTTATACATAGACGAAATAAGAAAGACTGTCATGAGACTAGTTTAAAGCGAAGAATGTAATTTTTTACGTATCTTTGCTTTCGTCCGTCAGAGTGTCAAAATTCCAGAAAAGGAACACTCAATTTTTACACCAATGATGTGAATAGGTGTGTGCGCATTCAATTTTTTTATAAGAAGAGAGGAGACAGAAAGAAAATCATATTTATCAATGGTTTATTGGCTTTAAAGCTTTTACAGCTGTTAAGTCAAATTATTCTTACTATATACATATTATATTATATGTTAATTATTGTACATGAAACTTCACCTGAAGTGATTGGAAAAAAGTAAAATGAGAGTATCTGTGTAATTACGTCAATGTATATATTATTATTAATCGCAAAGAAAAAATATTCTACGTTGTGAAAAGTGTTATAAAGTAAATTCTCGTATATAAATTTTTAAAAAATCTAATGAATTATGTAAAAAGGAATTATTATTATATGTACGTGTGCGCGAAAATATGTGAAAACGAATGCGAAAAACCAGTGTGTATACATATCTCCGATTGTTATTGTCAATGCATTTATTTATTATAATATTATACAATACAAAACTTGAAAATGTTTTGTATGTAAAATTATTGCAGTTGACAGTTTGCAGCACGATTATAGCAATTATCAAATTTCATATTAAGTAGTAAAAGTGGTCAAGCCATTAAGCCACTTTTTGTGTATTAGTTCAAAAAGAAAGTTTTTTTGCAGTTTCTCATTTAAAACTTGAAAGATGATTTACGTCGGATAAGAATGGTTTCATAATTGTATTAAATGAGAAAACATTAATTGTTATGTTTGTTATTTACGAGAGGAAGTGGATTTGATCTTTTATAGCAAGTTGTAAATGCAAATAATTTATCTTAATTTACATTCAAACAATAAAAAACATTTCAATCAAACTTAAATTTTTATCTTTAACACTATACATTTCCAAAACTTTTATAGTTAAGGTATAAAACTCTTAATTTTCTGCGTTTTTATAAACGACCCTTTTATTATTTTCAAATTCACACAATGAAAAGAAATATTTATGGAAATATTTTTGAAATCGGAACTTTAGAAAAGAAGTTTTGGTTTACGAATTCTGTCAATCGAGGATCAGCAAGTTTCTGAAACATTGGCTCTCCTACTTTCAAGAATATCTGCCAGTATTCATTGACAAAGGTCAGAGCTGCATTGTCTGAAAAAAAAAAAATAGTTCATACGTATTAGTCTGATTTTATTTATAATTATAACGTACACCTTGCATAATTTTTTAAGTAAGTGACTTACTGAGCATTTTGTCGCCATTAAAAAGATCGCTGAAATAGACTTTTACTCCTTCGCTATCAAAATTTCCTAAACGGAAGTGCTCCACAATCCACCTGTCATTCTCGACTCGTCCTTCTAAAGCCCAAGTGGCTTTCAAAACGGTTACGCTCTCGTTGAAATGTCCTACAGCAAAATTAAAGCTTTTTCCATTTAAAACTTTGTTTTCATAAAGAATTTTTTGTCTTTTTAGTTAACAAGCTAAGAAGAGTTTTACAAATAATAAACAGCAATGGCAAATACTACAACTACGTATATTACACTTATTTTTAAGATGCACTTGGGGATATTTTTAAACTTCTCAATCAAATTTATATTTAAATAACATTTAATTCCATACCTTTTCCACCGATGTCGAAAGAATCAATTTTTCCTTTGGTTTCGTAGTCTAACTCGACAAACATTTTTGGAATTAGGACGTCCATTTCAAGAGTGATGTAATCCTCGCTGATTTTTGGCCTGACGGCTAAGAATTTCGTCTTGGCTAAACCATAAGCTTTTAAGTTGCGCATCTTTGTTGTGCCAATAAAGGGTCCTGTGTCCGTACGAACTTCTTCTGAATCTCTTTCCCAGGGATCAATGGAAGGAAAGTCGAGCTCCGGAATTCCTATCGGTAATTTATTAAATTTTAAATGTGAAAATTAAGATTACTCGTTATTTTTTCCTGGATGTATGAAGTAACCATTATTTATAAAATTATTTATAAAAAGCTTTAAATTCAAAGAAATAAGGACAAAACACTATTTTGTACTTACCCTTAACAAAGGTCATCCATGATTCTTGAATTGCATTTCGAAGACAAGAAGAGTGGTCATCCTCATCCCGTTGGCAAATTTTCACGCTTTGAGCTGCCAAAAGGATTCACGTGAAAATTTTTCGAAATTTTTACTCATCCAAAACGATTAAGAAAAAGCTTACGTAAAACATTATCCTTCAAGGTTGCACCAAATGTATCGGCTACAAGTAGCGCACAGAGAAGAATGCAAGTTTGCAGCGGCGACATGCTCAAAGTGCTGCTTACAGTGTTGTTCAAAACTGATTTTTCTCGTCAATGGCACAGCCTCTTTTTATATTATCCTTAGTTGATGACGATGTGAGGTTTAAGGGGGGAGATTGTCATAAAAAATTGCATATCATCATGGAAATATTCGGATTGAGAGCTGTTTTAGCGATGGAAAGTTTTCATTCCAACGACGTGAATTAATTTTTAACCGAAGTGTTATAGAAAGCAGATTCACTTAGCTTTCTTTAACTTATCATAATCTTTAACTTTTGGAACATCTAAACTTTTTATAAAAAAAAGTAATCTAGTTTCGAATCTCGACCAAAAGATTCGGTAAATATAAAGTTGAAAAATCCATCAAGTTTTCAATCATTTTTCTTCAACGCACCTCTGTGTTTTAGAGGCTGAAATAGAACCACTTGTTAGGCTTAAATAAAGAAGTGTTTTGCACACGTGCAATTAACATGTGCATTCGTTGATTATCGAGTCGACCTTTGTTTCAATGAAAATAGATATTCATCTGTACGATATCTTTTTTTAACGATGATCAAGCTCATTTCCCAAGATTCGCTTTTTAACTAGGAAGTGTTTTTTTTTTTTTTATCCAATTAGTCGTTAGCCGTCAATCAACTGCAACTTTCATAGGGAATTGATAGTCCATTAAAGAAAAAAACTTGTTTAGATTCTCGACGTTATGCGATATTGAGCGGAAGCTATGATTTACCAGTGAAAAATAAAGGTTTTATAGAGAAACGATAGTCTGCTGAACGAAAAGCTTATTTATACTCTCGATATCAAGCTATATTTATTAGTGCGGACAAATAAAAATATAAAAGAAAACTAAAAATCGTTTAATAATTTTGGAATAAACGTGAAAGAAAGGGTTAATCGGAGCGACTAGAGGTAGAGAATAAATAATTACAAGAACAGAATATTTTGAATGTTTCTATATTTTCTATGACTGTCGATCCTGCTAAGGTATGTGTAATGTACACACTAGGAGTTTTGGTCTCTTATTCGGGGTAGAGGATATGAATGTTATTTGCGCCAGGAATCGAACAATCAATGCACGAGGAAAGTCTGGAACGCAAATGTATAATGCACCTTACTAAAAATATACATATTTACAAACATTCTAGTCATTCAGGATGCTCTGTGTTAGTTCATTCTTTCCAGTACATTTTTTCCTTTTTTTTTTTTCTTTTTCTTTTTTACATAATCGCATATAGTTGGACTTAGCACTCGAACCTCTTCGCGTCGTGTTAATTTACAGAAGAAACGTCTCGTGTGTATTGCGCCTTTGTTGCAATTCTCTGTTTATTACGCCTGTCGATTGGCCGACTGCAGTCTGAGGGTCAGAACGTACTTCCCCGAGTAAATTATATTTATTTTCAGTAAGCGAGCACCGGGTGGTTGCCCTTAAACGCGCCACTCAATGAAGGGTGATTCGGCGATGTCGCAATCAAAGGTATAATATCTTACGAAAACTCGCTCAAAGAAGAGAACATTGTCAATTATTCGAAATGCTGAGTCCATTTAATCGAAACAAACGCTTCGCGTATACAAAGCTATCGCATTAAATCGGTATTGCTTATTTGGTTTCTTCGCTTTTTTTTTTTTTCTTTTTTTAAGACATTTCAGTTTTTATAGCCACGCTTTTATCAAACTGATCTTTCTTTAGCTATTTACACGACACCTCTGCCTTTTCGCAATGTATAGTACGCTATGTAGATCCAAAAGAAGTACAAAATTTCGAGACCTTTTTCAAGTTACGTACACGAATATATAACATCTACAGACGAAAATCAAAAGACACTTTATCCACTGAATTATATATATAAATGATCAAAATCACGTTTACCTTAATTTATAAACCGAAAGTATAACAGACAACTCGTCGCTCATCCGACTGCCTTTTTAAAAAAATGCAGCGCTTCCGCGTCCCTATTCGAATTCCCGTTTGACGGTGTACAAGAACGATCAGCTCGGCAATTCCCTTTCAAAAAGAACTCTGCTTTCGCTGCGACGCGCGCGAACAAAACATTGGCTCCTGCGCCAAGCGTTAGCAAAAAAACTCGAATCCTTATCAAAGTTGTATTGTCTCGGCTTGTAACGTTTTTTTCGGCTTATACTCGCTAATTCGAAGGACCTCTGCCTCTCAGCGGGAGAAATCAAGACGGGCAAAAGCGGACGTGCGAGAGTGATTGCAGGCGCGCGAGCATGAACCTCCGCCGGATTTTGCGGCTCTCGGAATTTATGCAGTTGGACGCTTGGCGGCAACTGCGAGCTTATTCGTGACATCTGTCAGGACTCCTCGAACGAGCGAAGCGACAGTTTCTCTGCTCCTCTTGTACCGATCGGTTCTGCTCGTTTTTACTCGTTTACAAACGAATGACTCGCTCTCGCTTCGCCGATTCTTGCGTTAAGGATTATTCTTTAAAGTGTATCCATTGCTCTTGGGTGGCTCTCTTTTTACATCTCGCTCGATGCGCTCGAATGCACAATGCAATTCCAATAATAATTATGCGGTAATTAATGCTTTTAAATGATCCTTTTTTTTTTTATCGTAACAGTCTATATTTTTATTACCTCTGTACATAATTTAATAACATTTCAGCCAACAGTAAATACCTTTAATGAAACGAACGAGTACGAAACGAATTCACGAACACTAGCATAAAGTGAGATTTTATTCTTTCAGTTCGCGTCTTAATGATCAATGTATCAAGTAAAGCAAAACACAAAACACGTAGAACTCGAATCCAATAAATCATCTTGGCTAAATATTCTTTCGCTCGACTTACTAGACGAAAACTAGATAAATTGTACACTGAGAAAAATATCTCATTAAAAATTAGTATACTCTATCGTAATCGAAGGACAAACTTGCACTATCCT
>JAWWEM010022076.1:0-19661 GCA_035582935.1 Ormyrus thymus | reverse complement strand
AATTTCGCCGATAACATATATTATTAAATTAAAGACAAATGCTATTGAATTAATAAAATATTTTATTAAATTCGTCTGATGCCATTGAATTAATAAGATATTTCTTTAAATCAATTTCTTTACTTTTGTTTCAATAGCATTTGTCTTTAATTTAATAATATATATTATCGGCGAAATTTCGTCTTTTATGTAATCAATTGAATTAAATTTTTTTTCTCAGTGTAGGTTATATACGTAGAGAAGGTCTAGTAGATCGACACTATTTTTGAAGATACTTTGTTTTATGTTAAAAGTGACATTCGTTGATAAGTATCACCTTTAATTTTAATGTATTAAACTTCTTTGCAATAAAAATTAAAGATTTTACTTGAAAAATAATTAGTTTGATGGATATAGTAACTAACAAAACTGTTCGTTTACTGGTCCGTTCACCCTACTTTGAAAAATTCACGCGGTTCGAGTAAAAAGAGCACTTCTGCACGAGGCAACAGAATCTTTGAAGAACAAATTTTTTACCCCATTATTTTAGCCAAGCGGCGTACAAAAGCGCCATTCACAAAAGCATCTAATTAACTCCTCGGCGATAACGCCAAAACACAATTCGGAAGCAGCGCTTAGCGCGAAGCAGAAAATCCGTCAGCGAAGACAAATTATCCGCTTGCTCAATGCTGTAATTGCGCCGGCGGCAGCCTTCCCCGACGCGCTCCGGGCGTCGGTGCGACATACAGAAGAATCTCGACTCTCTCTTTTTTTCCCTCCCTTTCTCAAACGCGAGCGGAGCTTCGACAAGCGACAAAGAGCGGCGGGCATTCCGCGAGCGCGCGCTCCACATTTCGAGGGGGAAAGTCGGCTTTGAAAATGGAAAATTTTTAATTGCCCGCCGAGCGCTTGTTTGCCGAGTGGATCTTGGAACGAGTTCTCGTTGTTGGCAAGTGAGAAACGCGCGCTGTACAGTTAGGATGCTTATTGTGCGCAGCTAAAGAAGTTATTGGAAGCTTTCTTTCGCCGCGGCGGGAGATTGATGAAAAGCAGAATTGTCGTAGTTGATTGAAGTTGTAATGATGCTTGGCGAAGGTTGCTTCAATGTTTGAGAACGCGACAGAGGGTCTAATCAATGTAATTAAATTGTTTCATTATGCCTGGTGTTTACTCGAGTGAAGTGTTTTCCAGTCGCTTTCGTTAAAAATATCTTTTGTCGATCATTGGGGGGGATTGAACGTACTTATTTCGATGCAGGAAAAGCGTACTTTAAAAATAGCCTTCGAACGCAAAATATTTGCACTCTTATCAAACCGTAAACTCGGAAAAAGCTAAAGCTGCAAAAGCCCACCGTTCCCCAGTACAAAAAGCGCCTCTCTCTCTCTCTCTCTCTCTCTCTCTCTCCAGCAACTACCCGGCGCACGTAACAAGTTTTTCCGAACGCGCCTCTCGCCCGCCTCAATAATTCATACTTTTTCCTCTCTTCCCCGCTCGGCAGAAGAAAAGCCCGATCGAGCTGTGCAGCTCGCGCGCGCAGCTCATTACCATATCGCATAGGCAGCCTGCGATTTTTCCCTCCCCCTTTTCGCCGATTTGCAAAACTCGCTCCGCGCTCGCGAGAAGGCATTGCACTCGATTTCTCGAGGCCCCTTGCGACACGCGCGCACCGCTCACTCGGCGCGGCCTTGCAAGGTTGTCTCCCTGCCTGCCTGCCTGCCTGCCTGGCTGCCAGTCGAGCCGAAGAAGACGGGACGCTTCTAAGCGCGCCGCAGCCTTGGGACTTCTTCACTCCGCGAAGGAGCTCCTTTTTTTCCTCCCGAGGATTCGTCGTCATTGCGGCGCATTCGTCGAAGATGAAAGCCGCGCCGACGCTTCTCTTTTTCTCGCCGGGAGCCCGCCTTGTTTCCACTCGGGGGAATGCAGCTCGAAAGCGAATCCGGCAAATTCGATTACCGAGTCTATTCTCGGCCGATAGGGAGAATTGACAATGCTCGGGTGCGATATTTCCGAGGAGATTCGGCCGCCCCTTTTTTCGCCGAGAGGCTTTTACGGGCTAAATTTTGGATTTCAATGTTTAAAAAATTCTGTCTGATTTTTTTACGGAAAATGCAGTTAAGTTTCGATTGACATAGTCGAGTTAAAGGTTGAATATAAAAACAAGCAGTGCGCAAATATTTTATCAGGCTGCTTTTTTAGAACGTCGTTATGCAAGTTACAGAAGTAGGATAACGGTAAAAGCAAGAAGCGAAAAAAGCTGAGAGGTTTTATGCACCCCAATAATTGTGGATCTCTGAATTACTCCTTTCAGACCTTTCAAGAGTCAATGGTGCTTCATTCTATTGAATCTATAGTACAAACAAATTTTTGAATGGCAAAAGAGGTAAAAGAGGTTCAAGAGGGCCGCGCTTAAAATCACTTAAATGGGTATTTTAGCTAGATCTTTTTTTTTTTTAATTCTAAAAGCTATCGAGTGTTGGTCGCAATTTTTTAAAATTTTTTATGCGACGTCGCCCCTAAACTGACGTGCATTTTCTTATGGTAATGCTAAATTATTATTCATCAACCTTATTTTTTATCCGATTGATGGATTCGCTCGAGTATTAGGTGGATTATCTACTTTTTTCATGTAAATTATTATACTTCCTTCAATTTACAACTTACTCAATTTGTACTTGCAGCTTCGCTCGAACTGTAACTAACAAAAAGTTTATTCGCCGAGTATGCAAATTGAAAGCAAATGATGCTTATATATTAGCAATAACCGACAGTAAACGTTTGTTTATACTCGTCATCCTTTTTACAATTTTAAGACAGTGCAATTTCGCAAGCTGTAAAAACGCCGCGAGACATTTACGATAAGTTTTTAAAATTCATGAGCCGCGCTTCCCTGTTTGCGATGATGTCAATATATCGAGAGTCCGCTGGAAGGATGTGCTTTGTTTCGCGAACCATTGCTCGTGTATAAACATTGAACGTTCCGTTCGTTAACGAAAGCGTAAAACTCGACCACGTGACGGCAATTTTTTCGAATTTAACTATTCTCGGTAAACCCGTAGCCTCGTCTTCGATATCATCCACTTTTGCGAGCGCTGATTGATGCGCCTTTAGCGTTGGCGCTAATTGCCCGCGCGGCGCAGCGTACTGTTATTGCGTGTAATTAAATTTTAATAAATGATGATTTGGTTTTCGTGGAAACGAGGAAAATCCAAGACAGTTGTATTTCAAAATTGCATTCCTTCTGGAGCTATAAATACGTAAGGATGAAGTCATCTTCGTCATTAATGTATACAACCGTTAATCAAATGACAATCACTCCGTGTATGTAAACAGGCAAAATTAAAGTACTAATGAATACGATATTTTCCACTCGAAATTTAGATTTTAAACTTTGAATAACGAATTTCTTGTCAAATTCGTAATATATATGTCACAATTATATATCTTATTATGTATACAATCTCTGAAAGTTACAGTTCAAAGCTAATTTTTCTTTAATTTGCATTTAAATCGGGGAACAAATTTGCTTTACAAGAATAAAGCACTGTCTAGCACATTGTACAGAGTAGTTACTTTCGGTCTAACAGCTGCTTTGAACTTCAGCCCATTGAAACTGACGCGTGATTGATAGAGCTTTCCCCTTTGAGACAAACTCATTTCAGCGGCCTCGCAGCTCCTCGTCCCAAGCGGCGATCTTAATCCATCGGTTAATTATAAATCCCAATCAGCGGCACCCAAAACCTCAATCCCGTCGCACATTGAAATCGCGCATCGTTAATTACAGCCTCCCGCCAAACCGTCAGCCAGCAACTCCCGCGCGTCCTCAATACAGGATATCAGCGCATGAGGCGCGAACGTCCATCGCGCGATTCGCGCCGTTTCCCGAAAATTCGGCTGTCTCGGGCGGCATCTCCGCCGCGCGTAATTCGCGGCCGATCGCAGCGAACGACCGGGGGCCGAGATCCGCTTAGCCCGGCCTCGTCCTCGATCGCAATCCGAATTAGGATATCTCCGGGGAAGCTTAGCGAGAGCGGCGCACCGCGAGATCATCGTAACCCCGCGGCGGAGCGCGGAGGACGGGGGAGGAGGACGCGTGAGAGCCGCGCAAACGTGTTCTCTGGAATGCCGTCCGGCCGTTGCCGTCTGCGAGCGGGGGGCTGGATTTATTTAGCACGAGAGAGAGAGAGAGAGAGAGAGCGTTCATTGTTATCGGTTGCGGGATGGCGCGGCGGCGGCGGCGCCGAGGACGATTCCTTGCGGATCAACCTGCCGCTGCTGCGGCTGTGCGGTGTACCTGGCGGAAACGGCCTGGCTCGAGCGCTCGTAATGACGGATTAGAGGCTGCAGACCGTGTTGCGATAGGGTTGCGGTGGTTTGGCTGTGCTAATCGTTATTTGCTTTCGGCTTTTATTAAAGATAATGCTAGGAGCTTGAAATTCGCTGGGTCGGTTGATCTACGCGAATTGACGCGCAATCTTGACGTTTGGATTTTTTCTCTCTTAACTGTTCGAATTGAATGAAAAACGAAGATCAAAGATATAAGATACAAAGCAGACGAACACCTCGCTGTAACAATAAACCGCTGCAGATCCGACCACTACAGCCTAGCGGCTTCTTGGTCGAAGACTCAAAATGTAACTGCGGCGATTCCTCTGCAAACCATCGACCATATATTGTGGCAATGCCCTCTTTATAACTTTCAAAGAAAAATTTTCATCTCCAAACTGCATAAACTAAAGATCTATTTTCCATTAAACCTTGCTGTACTTTCAGCTAAACTCAGTGCCACAGCGTGCAAACATACATGTAACTTTAATGTTTAAAGCTCTTTAATCGATCTATGTATCTACTATATTCTACTATATTCCACTGTATAGCGAATAAATCTACGTAAGATTTCAACGCTAACAATAAAAGAAGAGCAGACGAACAAGAGCGAGTGCCACGATCGCGTTGCAAAAGCCCTCGAAAATTTTTCGTCGGGGACTGCAGCGCAAACAGTCGAAGAGCCAGGCTAATCTCCATAACCCGAGGAGATATCGCTTAACATTTGGCAAAACGCTGGGCGACGGGCATAATTTACGGCCGGGCCGAGGCAACTGGCGAGGCTTGTCCTATCAAGTGCAGCTCATCGATTTGAGCGATGAGCGCGAGTGCAAACGAACCATTCGCTGATGAAGAGCCTTTCAACTTCGATACCGACGCGGCAACGCGCTGCGACGACGAGCCCGAATGCGGTCGTCATTTGTATCACTCGGCCTGGGAAATAAACCGCCGGGAGGACGTTGAATAACAAAATAAATAAAAATCACTTTGGATGTAATTATTATTATTAAAAGGCAGTAAAGTCAAGTTCAGCTGGGTTTATATCTTCTTTTTCGGATCTATTGTGATGTAAATGGTCAACACATTGCCAATATATACAGAATACATATGATATTAAGCAATTGCAGATACATGGCCAAAGCATTAGATAATTATAATATCCAATATATTGCAAGTACATTGTTAAGAGCCAATACGAAGAAGATAATTGAATTGAAGAAGTTTAACTGTAAATTGAGTCTTTTTTGGAGGGGTTGGGGGAACGATGATAATTTGCTGACGGTCTTCTATATTAAACTTTGTAGCAACGAGAGAGTTTTTAATTTCTTCAAGTGAAACATTGCAATAAAGAAAAGAAAATTGCAAAAATGTTTATGCAAAGGAACCGTTGTGCTTCTCCCCAACATTTTAATTGCGCTCTAAATTTTTAATTTTACCTCCGTACCGTATATTCAGAGACATCCTCGACCTTCCGTTACCTCTTCTTCGTAAATTTGTCTCCTTTTTTTTTATACAAAACATCTTGCTCGCCGGTCCGAAAGAGAACCGGACCAATTGCCCGATGCTTTCTTTTTTCCTTCGAGTCAAGTACTTTGCCCTCGCGCCGCGGCTGCCAGAGGTTCCTCCTTTTTTCATGCAAATTTACGAGGGGTGAAATACTGCCGAAAGTTCAAGCCTCTCTCTCTCTCTCTCTCTCTCCTCCTTTCCTCTTTTCTCGTTACGTGCTGCGAATTATTAAAACGACCTGGCGCGCACCGCGAAATAATGTTTATGAATATAAGAAGTCCGCTTCTCAAGCGCCGAAAAATGCCTTTCAAGAACAGCTAGTTCTTTTTCTTTCTCTCTCTCTTTTCCCGGGCGCATTTTAAATGAAAATAATAAACTCGGCAAAAATGCTGCACCGTTCTTTGGAGTAATGAGATACTTTAATGGTCTTTGGCATTTTGGAGCAGATGAAATTTGAACTGCAGTTGTAATGCTTTTAATGAAAACTTATAAATGGACCATTAGAGTAAGATATCTTGTTCCTTTAATTAAATTTCTTACCCAAAAAAAACTCTCATTAATTTTTCTAACTAAATTTTTTTAATGAATTTATTTGTCAAGTAAAATCTTTAATTTTAATTGCAACGAAGTTTACTACAATAAAATTAAAGGTGATACTTATCAACGAGCGTCCTTTTAACGTAAAACAAAGTATCTTCACAAAATAGTGTTCATCGACTAGACCTTCTCTATATGTATAACCTATACACCTAATAGATGGACTAGTTAACTAGATGGAGACACGGCAGTCGTCCATCTATTGGACATAGGTGAATTTCGCATCATTTTTGCAGATTTTCAGTTTAAACAAATATTTCTAATACGTCTGGTATGTATTTGCTGATAAATTGAAGTTTCTTGCATTCAATAATCGTAACCCTATTGCAGTATTTCAATATCAAGCATAATTTCAAAATCTGTTGAATTATTTTAGAATGGTTTTTTTTTTTTATGAAATCTTGACCAACAAATTTTGTCACATCACAATCATTATTTATATGAAATAGCACCGATGGCGTAGACTATTATTTTTTCAAATTTGAAAACCAACTAAAAATCGTTAGTGGCAGTCCCAATCGCACAATCTCCAATCGAACGCTCAGACTCAAAAATACAAACAAAACCAAAAAGGCCCTCTTTCCAATTAATCAACTCTACCAATCAAAAATAGTCCTTTAATTATTAATCTCACAATTTCTCGTGAAAAGGTACGGCGAGAAGCAGAGGCGGAACGACAGCTCGGAATTGAGCGGCATCCAGCTGCTGTCCGCGACGGCCTATCAGCTAAAGAAGCCCTACCAGCAGCTCCTCATACCGATCACCGTATGGATCGGCATGGAACAAGCCTTCATCGGCGCCGAGTTTACGCAGGTAAGTAGGATCGGCTTTGTCGATTAAATTATTCATCCAATTAGCTCCGCGTCTCCGGCACGACGGGGCAGTCGATTGGCTTTCTGCTGATTAGCCTCTCGTCGTCCGGGATGGGGAAAAGCACTTTTTTGATTGCGAAAATGTGGACGACTTTGCTTCGCGTCGAGCCGGGAATGAAAATTTACTAATGCAGAAACAATGGCGCGATTCAGTTTTAATTTGCAATTAAAACCGTTCGACGAAGAAAACTTTTACTTCAACTTTCGAGAAGATTAGTGTAAACTTTATAATACCTTTTTAATACTTTAAGCTTAAATACCATCAATTGTTCTTAGAAGTTCGAAACCATATCCTACATCGGCTACATAATACATCAACTTCTTCGACCCTCATTAAAGACGATTTCTGTTCATCCACTCAGCAATTCAAATCCGCGCTAACTTTGATTCGCCCTCGCGCAGATCGCTGCGAATTCATAAATCAATCTGACTGCTCGCAAAATCACTTACGCGGCTCCTCGACTCCTTTTTGGCTCGAGAACAGATCGGACTGGTAAAGGTTACACCCAAATTTCAAAAAATTTAACAAACTTAATAACTCTCGAATACTCAAAGCTTAAACGCCGTCTGTTATTCTTAAAAATTCAAAACTGTATCCTACAGCGTTTATATAAAACATCAGCTTCTCGAACCCTCGTCAAAAGCAACTTCCATTCATCCACTCGGCAATTCAAACCCGCGCTAACTTTGGTCCGCACTCCTGTATATCGCTGCGAATTCGTCAATCAATCCGACGGCTCGCGAAATCATTTGCACGATTCCTCGACTCTCCTTTTCCTCGAGAAGAAGCTCCCTCGATCATCGGCAGCGTCGTTTCGTTTACAATTTTTCATCCTCTGTATGCCGAACGACGAGACGTTAATTGGCTCGTTCGTTATGCGCTCAAGTGATGTACGGCTCGCGAATGGAAGACGCTTGAAAAGCTCTTGCCGCGCCGAATGTTCGTTGTGTAGAAAGCAAATGCACCGACGTCGATGGCGAGGAGAGGTTTTTGCGGCACGATTCGTCGCCGTTGACTTTTTGTCGCGAAGAGTCGGGAGATTTTTTTCACTGGAAGCTGTTGCGTGGTTGTAGATGTTTTTAGAAAAGTATCACAGAAAGCTGATTGCCGATTGAAGCTTGAGATATTCCGGCAGATAAGAGACTTATTTCGGTTGGATTTTGGTAAACTTTGAAAGGTGGTGAAGTGGGTTAGTCACGTGTTTAGGAGTTGATTGTTCATTGCGGAAAAACGCATTAGAATGATTCAGAGATAAGGAAATGAAAACCAAGGTTTTGATCATTCTAGACCTCCGAATGAGCAATCAAAGCTCATTTGAAGTTTTCTATATTTTTTTCTACCGATGTACATTTAAATATTGCAATTTTTTATAAAAGCTCCTCGAGAGAGAAAAAGAGAGAGATAATTAAATGTAAAACAAGAAAACAAAAAACATGATTTTTAATAAGGGGATATTAAGTTACTAGTGACTTTTCATACGCATTAAACGCGTTCATGTTAATGCAATTATGACCGAAGTGGGACGCAATTACAAGAAATAACATTTTTATGACACAAAGATGCACTTAATCTAACTGCGAGCTGAGACGAGAATGAAATCATAAAAGTGAATGCAACGGCGAACGGCACTGGGTATTATATAATTAATGAATAATATTATTATTCAATGATTATGCATATTCATCGTTGCGCAATATTCTTTACAATAGAAAATCTTTATCGCACGATAGTAAGTATATTCACCAAAAAATGTATCGAGTAAAGATTACTGCATTAAAAGCAAATTCCTCGGCATTCATAACCTTTTATGCTCGAGCGCAAAAAGCGTACATCAATCGATTGCATCCTTCTACGCTCGAAAAAAAAAAAACAAACATCGACACCTCGAAATTATGTAAAAATGATTACCTGGACTGACTACAAATTGAAAGCTTCGCACTCGATCGAAATAAAAAGAAAAAAAAAAAAAAAACGGAGCGAAAAGAAAATCCGAGCGCGCCGTAATCGCAGCTCCACTATAAATAACCTCATCGACACGGCGAAGGCGAATCGACTTATTCAACCGGCAGAGTTGACTCACTTCGGCGTCTTCGCTGAACTCACGAGACCAAAGCGAGTTCTCGCGCCGCCGCACGTGCCGCCGCAAAAAAAATAAAAAGAAAAAGACTCGGCGCGCGAATATTATTCGTCATCTGCACGGGAGCAGCGGACAGCGTCGCGTTACCGGAGAGCAACGACAGCATCCTTCGCGGGACGATGCCTCTTTAATGAGAGTTCGTTCGCCGATGAGGCACCCCGCGCTCGTTAATAACTACTCGATTACACCTTGCCGTTTGCTGTTTTCTTCGCCGATGCGCGCTTTTTGCCAGAGCGATTTTCTGGGAGAGGAGAAGCGTCGTTCGGAGGCGAATGATTAACCTTTGGAAAAGTTTGTGTAAATGGGGGCTGTTTATTCAATAACTGCGTATTTACGTAAATATTTGGTCAGAGGAAAAAGTGCTCGCAAAGACATCTTTTTCGGTTCGGACATTTAAAAATGAGTCAATGTTCAAACTGGCCGGTGGCTTTGATATTTCTAGACCTGAGTTTTCTGATTTAAGCACTTCTTATATAATTCAATGCAGTTTTTTAATGTAAAAAGTAAAAGGAGAATCAATTTTTATAAATTTTACTGCCTTTATTTTAATTGCAAACTATCCGCTGCAGTATTTTCTTAACAAGTATTTTTAGTAGACATTCAGGTTGTGTTTTACAACTTTTTTCTCATACTTTGCATGCACCTTTTTATATTCCATTGGATACTCGTTGTTTCGTAATCGGACAAATCTGCTTTTTTCCTTTCTTTCAAACTGGATTCTCTCAGTGTATCTTTTTCTGGCTTCATTTTCTCATAAAAAAAACTCCTTTGAATTCCATTAACGGTTTCTGCGTATGACATTATTTCAATATATAACCTATTTCTGAAAATCGTTCTCGATAACTCCTTAAAACGACCCAACTTCCAGATAATTTTCAATCCAAAGATTCACGCTCCGACAAAAACTGTCAAATCAAGATGGCCGCGGGCAAAAAAAAAAAGAGCGGCGGCGATGAATAGACGCAAAAGAGCAGATCCGAAATCTCGGCGGCGGTTTTCCGCGAGGTAACCTCCATCCGGTCAACGCGATCATTATCACCGGCGGGTTCATGCGAACGCCATCGACTTCCGGCCCATAAGGTTGATTTAAGAGAAGCGCGCGGATCTGTCATTTGTGCCGATTCCTCTGAGTCACCTCGAGCGTTTTTCTCTCCGTTTTTTCTGCACCGCCGATCGATAAATAAACTCGGAGACGAATTGTACTCGAGGATGACGTTTTTTAATGAGAGATCTGCCGCCGCTCGCCGAGCTAAACGAAGGGAAATGGCTGGGGGGGGGGGGGGGGAAAGCGCTTTCAATCGATTTTACAATTAAGGGGAGAACTTAAAAAATGGGGAGAAAAGCGAAATTATTTTTCGCTCGTTTTTTGTACTCTCGTAATTATAGGCGGATTAAATGAAGTTTTAGCTCGCGAACTTGTTCAAGTTACGTCATTATCATAATGAATACGCAAAACCCTTATACAGGCGGATCGCGGGGATCTTTTATAGTAAAAGCACGTCTTGTAATTTTTTGCGCCACATTACTCTCTGCATCGTGCAAGTTATTTCATGAAGATCACGTACTTCTGTAAGAATTTATCTGTCTTTCTTTTTATATGATAAATCCGCAAGAGAAGTCTTAATTATCGCGATGCGTTAAACTTCAGTTATAACGTCAAGTTTTAAAAACAGATTGCATTTTTAATTTTTCGAATGATAATTTATTCAACTTTTATCGAGAATCTACATTAAAAAGAAAAATCTCCGCGCTTTTTTGCAACGCTCGCCGGCGTTAATTCTCAAAGATTAATTAAGAAAAACTGATTATTCAGAGACAATGGAGAACGAGATTTTCAAAAGCAGATACAAATCTAGCCGTGACGAGGAACTACACGAATGTCATACAGAATCTTCTCAAGCTCTCAATACAAATTACACTTATAACATTTACGCATCTCTCGGAGCGGCGCTCATTTTTTTTTTCTTCCCCCTCGCTTCTCCTTTACATAACGTTCGCCTCGCGTTGCACAAGCGCCGCGCGCGGGCACTGCTCGAAACGAGCAAAGATAAAAGCGTTTCGACAAAGAGCTTCGCCGAGCCGCGAGATTCATCGCTCATCGCGGAATTATATGCGGCGCAATCTCCATTTGCGCCCGCATTACGCCGCGAGAGGATCCTCCGACGCGACAGAGAAGCACAGGCGGCGCGTGTCTCGTTTTTGAGAAAAAAAAAAACAATGCATCGGCGGAGGCTCGAAGGGGGAGTCGGAGGTCAGGCGAGGCTCCGGGGAAGCGTATCATCGATCGCCTCGACGTGCGTGTGGCGGCGTTGCCGTGGGCGAGCCGTGGATTTATTTTCGAAAACTTGGCCGGGAATTGGAAGGGACCGTGGAATTTCGGCGGCCGGAGTTGTTAAAGTGGAAAGAGAGGAGAGATTCCCGCGAAATTTCGGGGTCGCGAACGCTTTTGACGGATTTTCCGGCTGAGATAAGGCGGAGTATTTTAATCCTACGAGGTTCGCGAAGGGAATGTTTGTCCTGCAAAGACATTCTTGCGATAGATTCGCTGCTTTGTGAGAGGCACTAGTGCGTGAAGCTATTTCAGGTTTACTGCTGAGAAGTGAAATATTGATTAAAATTATTGCCAAAATGAAATGGAATACATTTTCATCCGACAAATTACACTTGGAACTTCAAAAAGTCTCTTTATGTCCTGTTACGTGGGTGCGCGGATTGATTGAGGGTTTTGGTAAGACTCGGAAAAAAGAGGCATGGCTTTACTCGGCCAGGAATCGAACCCGGGAGCTTCTGTTTTCACGACGGATGCTCTTCCCACTCTATAAAGTTGAAATAGCGGAAATTTCACTAATTTTTGTGGTGAAGAGATTTTCTACTACAAAATTAGTAAAATTTACTATAAATTAGTAGAATTTCTCTAATTTCTATAGTAGAAAGATTTTCCACTATTTAATTAGTAAAATGCATTACGCTTAAATTATTGGAAACTTAACTTGATATTCTATCTTGTAAAATATTTCTCTAATTTATAGGGAATTAATTAATAAATTGTGCTAAGAGCTTTTATTTGTTTAATAAGTACAGACTGCCGAACTGGCGATTTCACTAATCTTTTTTAGTAATTTTTACTAATTCTTCTAGTGCATACATTCACTATTTCAATTAGTTCATTTATATCGCAAATTCAATTAGTAGCTTTGCACTAATTCACAGTGGAGTACTTTACACTATTCCAATTAGTGTGTATGCCCTCTGATTTAGTAGTTTTCCACTATTTCAACTTTAGAGAGCACTGAGCTACCGATGCCTATGCTAATCTCTTCTAGTCGTCCTCATATGTCCACGGATGCGCTTATCATCTTTTCGCGCGCGTCATCGCGTAACAGTCCCCGGAAAAAGCAAGAAAAGCAAACTATTGGAATCCTCTCGCCGTTCGCCCTTTTGCCCAAGCAGAATGCGTGGGTGCTGCTCCGCGCGAAGAGGCTCGAAAGCGCGACGAGGCCTATAACCGCGGCGCGTCGCGATCTTGTTATCGACTGGCAGTCACCGACAAGCCCCGATTCCGCTTCCGACTCGTCGAGGCCAGGTGTACGATTCTGACCCCGGACAGAACGACGCGCGGAATTCTCCATTAGAGGAATATCGGAGGATCGCTTAATTGTTCGTGTGCATTTAAAGGGAGTCTGTTTAATTTATCAGAGCCGGAATTAATTTGCCAGGCTGAGCCAAGTAAATCTATATATCGATGGAATTAAATGCATGCAGCTGCTTAATTGAATAATGGTATCTGAAATAACCGATGGAAAAGTAAACAGTTAAGTGATGATGGGTGTATTAAAAGCCGATGGACTTAATTAAAAAGTAAAGTTCATTTAAACTAAATATAAGATATTGATTAAACTAAATTATTATTCGACTGTTGAAGTTAAAAAAAACTTAAGAAGAACTTTTTATCACGTGGAAGCCACTTGGAATATATTCCAAGTGCACATTAATTCTCAGAGGCAAAAAGACATCGCGGGAAGGTTATGGTTTTAGAAAGTGCAATGGAATGCGGGAGGCCTTATCTGGGGCAATTCGATGAGTATCGGTAATTGTCGGGTACGGAAATAGACAGATTTTTCTCGCTCGTCCGGCTCTTTTCCTTCGTTTTTTCGCGTCTTCCTTCTTTTGCTCTTTCTTGTTCTCGAGGCCTCGCGGCGAAAGCGCGCGAATATCAAGCATCCGGCAAGGAGGATTTGAACTTTCCAGCCTAACTGCTTCTATTTATAGGCTCCGGCTCGATCGTCCGCTAAATCGTTATCTCAAGAAATCCGGTTTACTTCTTACGCCGATCTCATGCTATTATGTATTTCATTAATCCGCTAATCGAAGGATTCAATAATTTTTCTTCCCCCCGCAATTCCCGAAAGAATTTCAGAATGAATATATGCATACGCGACACCGGCAGTGTGATTTTTCAAAGTTAAGAGGCCGAGGAACTCATTGAAAAAAATGTCGACTCGACTGCGCCGAAGTGTAGTACGTCGCTGGAATTTTTGAAAGCCGGCACATAACAGTCTCTCCGGCCGGTCGATTAACATAAGTTTCGCGGCTCTGATAAATAAACGAGAATCCGATTATAAAGCGCGCGCACATATTTTTTCTCCCTCGCGCGCAGCTTTCGAAAAAGAAAAAGAAAAAGAAAAGGAAAAAAAAATTACAGTCGCGCGAATCGCCGCAAGAAAGAGCGGAGAGACGGCGGCGCGTAATCGGAGTCTATTTGTCACTCCGCGTATCTCTGAAAAGCATCGGCCGAGAGGTTACTGGCTTCTCCTCTCCGCGCGATGGGCCCGGAAACGCCGGGCGTTTCTCGACTGTCCGCGAACGCCGGGGAATTCGGCTCGAAGCGTGTTTTCGCCACTTGCGTAAGCGAGGGACGCGGGGGAGCGCGCGGGTCGATTTTGGAAAAATCGATAAGACGATTTATTGAGTCTGATATTTGCGCTGCGTGTAAACATGTTTATTCGAATTGTCGGAGGGTTAATAAATTAAATTGGATTTAATCTGTGCACGTGAAGAATAATATAACGTGATTAGCGAATAAATTGGTTGAAAAAATTGTAACTACTGCGTAAGTTTTTATCGAAGCAAAAAGACGTTAAAACATCATTTTATTAGAATTTGTAATCAATACTGTATTCTTTCTTTTTAATTCAATAATTTCCTTGTATTTTGTTTATAATCTACGTGATTTATTGTCAATTCTTTAGTTACTCCGAAGTAATCAGTTTTACAGTTATTAATCAATGAATGAATTACTGACAAATCTTGAAAGATAAATATTCAATGAAACGAAGCTCGTAAAACTTATCCAAGTATACATACAAGACAGGACATCCTTCGGTACTTAAAATTTCAGACCGATAACCGAGTTCTTCGGCAGTAAAGCTAAATCATTCATTTTACAAACGCAGCGCCAATGCTCCCCGCCGACGTAGATCGAAATTATCAGCCTTCTACGAGCGAGCGGCCAGCGATACTCGCGAGCAGCGAAACGGCCCGCATCCCGCGCTGCATAAGAACACTGCGTCATATCGTCGCGATTTTTCGCTCTCTCCTCCCGCCGAAGTCGAGGCAGCGCCGCGAGATAACTCTCCCTCTCCCGCGGCACAATGCCCGGCGCGATAACGCCCATAAATATGGATTAAGCGCGCGGAGATCCTCTCGCGGCCGCGCTCGACGGCGCGTCAAGACGCGCCAGATCCGATTACGGACGCGCTTGTTCGCGCGTCCGAGGCGGGAGAGAGGGTGGCCGCTGGCCCGGCTCGCTTGTTGCTTTGTCGCGGGGAGAGAGAGAGAGAGAGAGAGCTTGCGAGCGCGCCCTGTGCGTTGTTCCGCGCGTAAGCTCCCGGAGCCTGCGGCTGTTGGCCAAGCTGCGAGCCGGGCGAGCGGACTCGACGGCGAGTGATCGATCGACAAAGGCCTCGGCGGAAGACGGTTTTTAAATTGCTTTGATGCCGAGCTTTCGTAAATATTTAGAGGATTTCTCGCTTTTAGGGGCTGCTCGCGGGGGAGGGGAAGGTAAACTGCGGTCGAGAGCTCTCGACGCTGTTGTGTTTTACGCGCATGCATGGATGTGTAAATAAATGCACGGAATAACAGACTCCGGGTATTTATATTCTTTTACGAGATAGAGTATTACGAAATCCAATTTAAAGGTGCACGGCTTAGCGTTAACATTATCGTCAGCTAAACTGTATAATATTCATACATTCTGATGATTATCAGGTATTTTCATTTAAATTGAAATGCTGTTTACGTGCAATGCCGATATAATATTATTGCGAATTGTGGCGAACGATCATTGATAACAATTAATGTAACTAGATTGGAAATCGCTGTAAGGAAAATCGATATTTATTCGATATCGTGCTCAAAGAGCAATGTTAATAAACAGGAGCACACGTTGCACTTAATATCTTCAAAGTGTATTTACAAAAAACGTCAACTCTTTGTCCAAAACTCCCCGAACAAGGAGCATTTCGTCGAAACGAGTTGATCAAGCAGATAACAAAAGAAAACCCCCTCGCGTCGCGGGATCGTCGAAACGTCCTGCTTTCATCGCAGTCTCAAATACTGCCGGGCAATAAAACCCCGTACACTGCAGTCCGCGAATAAGCAGGGAAATCCTGTTTTTCCAAGCGCCTCCTCCCCCTCCCCATAAAACGTCCAGCGAGCAACAATCGCCGCTCATCCTCCCCCTCCGCCGCGATAACAATTACGCCGGGCCTTTCGACTTGGCTGTATCGCCGGCGCGCCTGGATCGTGCCCTCGTAAAAAATGACCGTGGCCGCCAGGACTAGACGGCTGACAATGGAAAACGACCGGCGTCGCGCGAATTTGCCTCCGCGGACAATGATAAAAACTAACGCCCGAATTTCGGCAGGAAAAGAGGCGAGCCGCGCACCGCCGCGTGGCCGGGTAATTATGACGGGAATCGGGTTATCGCCCCCTCGGAACACATCGGGAAATTATGTGCGCGGGAAGCGCTTTCGGACTGCGCTTTGCCGCCCCCTCGGAGATTCGGTTTGACAAGCTTTTAAATAAATTTTATTTACATTTTTTTTCTTTTTTTTTAAAATAAAAAGTAAATAAAGTTGGAAATTTCGCGCTTTGCAGGGGCTGAAATTTAGCTTTGAATATTTCGACGAAGTTCGTAAATAAAAAGCTTTTAACCGGCGGGAATATACGCAGAAGTTAGCAATAATAAATAATCGTTTTAATATAAATGTACATTTTTGTTTTATTTTGAAAAATTACTTTAAATTTAAATTCAGACTGCTGCGAGTGGAAATAAAAGATTCAATCATCTCATTCGACGAAAGTGGTCCTTTGTATTCAATGTACACATTTAATTTTTCAAGATTATTAAAGCCATTTCACTCGTGTGTACTGTAATATATGCCTCTACCAAATTGCTCGGAAATTTTTCCGTTGCGTGCTTGAATTCGCACGACTGTTTTAAACTTTTTTTTATTCCCTTTTAAAAAATTTTTCATTCTGTTTTAACTCCTTTTAAATGTATTATTTATTTAGAGTGCCCACATCACTGATCCAGGAAATCAAACGTCATTGATGTATATGATATATAATTCAAATATAATATATTCATAATATTCAGCCACGTGAAACCGATTATTACGTAAATTAGTAAACGAACCGTAATATCCCGAATTACCAGAAAATAAATAATAAATAAACGGTCAGAGTTAATCAAACCTGCGCGAATATTGAAATTCCTGGCGATATTTCAGCATTCCACCTACGGGAACCCAATTCGAATTCAAGTTCGAATTCGCAGTTAATACACCGCATCCACGCATGCCTGACTCTCCCGACTGGTTAACAAATAAAAGTTCCTCTCTCTCTCTCTCTCGTTCGCGTACCTCAACGTCCTATTCACGAGGATTTACGCGCCGAGAAAATAATTACCCGCAGACCCTCGAGCGAGAGATGTCGATCGGAAATTATTGCGGCGAGCTTTTTCCCGTTGACTGTGCGCCGGGAAAATTCGGAATTTCACATTTTCCAGAGGCTTTCGGCTAAATTATAAAGTGCCCTAGATTTTTAATTGGTTATAGAAATCAAAAAATTAAGTTTTTAAAACGATAAATCTAATTCTCGTAATAAATATGTTTCATTTCCAAATCCGTTTCGACGGAATCGTATAAAAATAAAAATAGCACAAATCAAAAAGCCAAATAAATCGTATACTGGATAAGCGATTCAGACCGGCGCGCGATTCTCGCCGAAAAAACGCATCCAGTACACAGTAATTGCAGAGTCTCCTCGCAGCGATCAAGGTTCATCCTGCCCGCACAAGTGTATACACTTACGCAATGCATCTTAATTTCGCCTGGCCTCGCAAAGACTTGGAAGCGCTCGCCGCTCCTAAACTCGCGAGGGGAAGAAGGGAGAAAAAAGGAGAGACGATCCTTTCGCGGTCGCTGAAAATAAAAGTGTCGCCTCGGCCGCGAGAGAGAGAGAGAGAGAGAAAGTCGCCAAGGATTCCAGAGCCGTGAAATTGCTCGCGCCGGAAGCCCGAAAATGTTTGGATTTCCGTATGCGTGCTATTGATATAATTAGTCGCGCAGCCGCGAGGAAGCGCGCGAGGTTTCGGGTAATTAAGCCGCGCTGCTTCGCGAACGAGGCCCCCGCTCGTCAGTTTACAATGTAAGGCGCGATTCGAAATTTTTCGTCATTATCTCGCTTGTTTCGGTAATTATCGAATTCTAGGAAGTCCGATGTGGTGTATATATATAAAAGGAGGAAAAAGTACAATTCCGGATTAATTTGAACTCGTCGAGTCGGTTTGCTTTTGGGATTAATTATTTTTCGAAAAAAATATTAGCGAGTAGTTAAAAGTGAATAACGAAAGAGGCGTTTATATTAAAACCATTTTAAAGCGAACGCTTTCGTTTAAAATATAAATTTCGTGCTGCACAACTTTTTGGTTAAAGTGTAGTTAATTATTTTTTGTAATAATTAAGGGAAAATTACTGTCCATCAGACGTTCTAATATCTCCAATATTATATGCTATATGTACTTTGAAAAGATATTTTTCCACCTTTGATAAATTTTCAATTAAAACTGTAACGCGAAAAAACTTGTTAAATAAAATTCCTTTACTCTCGGCGATTGCAAATAAAATGTTTTCAATTTCTGTGAATTATTTATTGCAAAAAGTATAAAATCCTCGAATCGAAGCGTCGAGAAGTAAAAATAAAAGCGAAATAGACGCTTTAATTATTTGCGAGAATCTCGCTTTCTAATCGAAGGATTTATTTGCCTCCTCTCTTTTTGCTCGCGCATCCAAATCTCTCGCTTTTACTCCCCTCGTATTTTCGCTCTTCTCTCCCACTTTCGTGACGAGAATTCAACAGCAGCCAAAGGGACAACTCGGTCCGCTGATTTTTTGCCCGGGTTAATTTTTAAAAGGCCCGATCCTTTCGCGGCTTGTCTTTTAATCATGGAATTTTGTTTGCGCGCTCCTTTAAGGGATGTTTAGATTAGCCGCTCTTTTTCCGCGGCAGAACTTTGATCAATTTTCCAGGGACTTCGGCGCTTCTGCTTCTGCGAGCTGTTTTACCCGCTAAAATGCCGTTTGCTTCGGGTTTCAAGCGGCGCGAATGTAAATTAAAGCGTCGCACGAGATTTTTAATTGAAAATGAGAGGCCACTCAACGCAGATTTTTTTCATTAGCGAGCACGGTTTTGGTTACAAATTGAAAATTACATTTTTTGATAATTTTGCTTCCACTGAGAAAAACGTTTTTTGAATGCGGCCCGTGATGATTTTGTTTTAGCAATAACAGTATTGTTACGCGCGTGTAATTTTCCAATTGTAAGAATTTCCGACAATTGAGCAACAAAGTTTTCAAATTATCAACTGTACAAGAGTTCAATTAACCCAAAGTGTCCTCGAAGGATATGAGGCTCATCATAAAGGCTGCTAGTTAATTTCGGCAATAAACGCAAAGTGTACTAATTTCGTATATTACTTGTACGTCTTATCTTTTGCATAATTATCTTGGTCAAAACAGTTTTTAGTTCGTAATATCACTCCGTAGGGATATTTCATATAAAGGCAGACAATAAATGTTTACTTTTTCGTATCACGACTGCAAATATAACTGTTTTTTTAAGTCTCCGTGCCCATCTCTCGTACACTGAGAAAATTTTTTTTTAAAAATTAAGATTTTTTTTT
>JAWWEM010022015.1:0-19696 GCA_035582935.1 Ormyrus thymus | reverse complement strand
GCGTGTACCGGTGTTAATGGGTAATCGGCAGTGGTTATACATTTTTTAATAGGGCAATAAATTAGTAATAAATGAGTAAAAAATTCCTAGGTACTTTTGGTTCGATTCCGCTATAGACGTTCCGCCAACTTAATAGACCCTACAGATTCGGGGCACCTCGGTGATCAGTCAATAAGAGGCCGCGCAAGTCGCGGGGTTTCACCCCTACTGTGACGCACCCCGAAGCGGCGAGCTCGCGAAACGGCGGCGCCTCGCGAGTCGCGACACTCGATCGTCAGCCGATCACCGGGACACACGTCCTCTTGAGCCCTTAATAGGGACCCCCGATTCTAATCGATTTTTGAGAAAGCATTCGATTATTTCAGAACGCGACTATTTTCAAATCGATTTTTTTCCCTCGGTATCGAAATAATCGAAGATACATGACGCATGCGCGTAAATGTACTAACTTAACTTGAATAACGAAACTTCAGATTAGTTTGAAAGTTGTTCGTTAAAGCTGCAATGTGAAAATTATGTACAGAAATCTACTTTTCAATTATTATTCCTAAGTAGGTAGTTATAAAATATGTATGACGAATTCGCTAGCAGAGGTAAGAACTTTAATCGAGAATATCGCGAATCAACTTGAACCAATTATGAAACTAATCTCATTACATTTATAGTAATACACATAAATATAATAAATAAATAGCAGTTTATTTTGTTTTTTATAAAAAAAAAACAACAGTGTACATTGTATTTCTATATTATTTTATTTACATACACGAATAATCAAGTAAATTCAAAATTTTAAATTTTGTACTTTTTTGCACACTTCCTAGACTATTACTACCCAATAAACAGTAAGATATCTAATGTCCATCCAGAAGGAGTCTTTAAGAAGAAAGATATCTAAAAGAGCTCTTTTGGATAGATATTAGACATCTTTAAGGTGGTTCTATGGTTTTTTCTACATATTCAAGAAATTATTAAGACTTTGCAAGCGCGTAGTATAAAGTACGTAGCATACAAACATCTAAATTTTCAGACCAGTTAACGTGCATAAATTTGAAAAAACGGAGTTTGAAATGAAGCTCTTAAGCGTAGGCTCTTACGTACAGCAGACGACGGCAGACATATAACATAACAAATTTAAAGTTTTCTTATTGATAGCGATTCACCAGAAACTCGAAAAACAAACAAACTATAGCTAAAGGTATGATCTTTAAAAAAGGGTAAAAATTAATGTGCATTGGCGTGCAAAATTATTAGTTATAGCTCGCTCAAAATTATTTTCGTAATTTTTACCCGTGTTTGTACATCTATAAATACTGCTACCGCGCGTCGTTTGTTTAAATCTGTGACGCGAAGACACAGTACTGTAAATCTATACAAATGTTCTATATCCGTCCACAGAACTACTTTAAGAAAAATTTACTCGATAGAATCGATGCCGTAATCGATACTTTGATTATTTTTGTGAAAAATCGATTTTTTAATATTGTCACGGATTATGACGTCATCCGCAGACGAGCCGCGAAAGAAGACCACGATGCAAGGAGATACGAGGACTGCTCGTATGCACCGATGCTGCATCGTGGACGTTAGCTCCGGTGTTAGAGCACGAGCCTCGCAATCGTGTGGTCCCCGGTTCGAGTCCCGTCGTCCACTTTTTTCCTGCCTTGCTCGGTCCTCAATTAAATTCGCGGCCCGTAACAAATATCGATGATTTTTGTTCACCGATTATTAAAAATCGATTCTTTTTTAAGGAATCGGGGGTCCCTAGCCCTTAAGCCGTCTCAGGTTAGGAACGACCCTCGCTGAGAGATCCACGCTCAGACGGACCGAGTCCGCTCACGGGCAAACCTGAGATTCGCATTTATGCTCACCGAGTTTTACTTCACCGTGCTATTTAGTATTTAGTTTAGTTTTTTTTTGTTTTTTTTTTATTCCATTCGCACAGTGCTCAATCGTACAGAAATTCAAAATAATCAAATAACAGCGTAGTTACTTCTATACCATCCTTCTCCTTTATTTTCAATTCCTATCGCCAAGCGGACGTCACGATGAAACATTCTTTATTTGCTAAATCAAATTCAAACATCTTTTACGCGATAATTTAGTAAAATTTGTATTTCATGACTAATCGTTACCGAGAATTCAAGTCTAATCATCAATAAAATATGCTTAAAAAGCTTAGTCACCTCCTGCATGATAAAAAGTTAACGATCCTGAATGCCAGTTCATTTCTTGCCAATAACACCTAATTTTTCCAATGAAAGTCAACTGCACAGCACTTACTTGAATTCCTCAAATTATCACAGCATAATAAAAAAGCAAGTGGAGCAAACATCCAATCCACCGACATTCGATGGGAAAGCATGTGTTTTTCTCTCATAGTGCATTCGACGACTCCGCGGTGAAATCAAAATCATCTCCTACTTCTTCTCCCCTCGTAAAGTTGCGTCATCGTAAAAAAGACGAGCCCCGCGTAACGCAAACCCGTGGACAATGTCCCGATTTCCCAAGTTAATGGGCCCGTCGAACTCAAAGCGGTGCCTTTGCCCGCAAAAATTAAAGAGCGGCCGATTTGGCGGGCTTCCGGAGAGGTAAGCGAATGAGGCGGAGGAAAAAGAAAAATAGCGAGAAAGACTCTGGGAGCCGCAGAGCTGCTTCCTGTTTCGAGAGAGAGAGAGAGAGAGCGACGCCCTTCGCCGCGCGCGGCGTTCCTCTGTCATTTTCCCGCGTCGGAATTAAAGAGCGGGAGAGGTCGAAAAAAACGCGACGAGAAAGTCGTGGGCGAAGCCCCCCCCGAGTTCTCGTCAAATACTTCCGAGAATTAAATAATTAGCGGTCGACGCGGCTGTTATAGAAATCCCGGCAGTTTCTGCTCGTTTGCCGAGGCGAGCTGCGACGCTTATTTTGATAAACGGAATATCGATGGGAGGAAAAGAGTTTTAATAAAACATCCGTCGGCGACTCGGGAGAGTTAAAGCAATTTCGAATACCGAAGAGTCAGCTAGGAATTCCGCATTGTCGTAAATGTCAATGAACGCACGGAGGGAATAAGTAAGACGAGAACGAGAGAGGAGAAAGGACGAGGAGGCGGAGGAAGAAGAAAAGTACGACTATGCGAGAAAAAGACGGAGATGCAACGGCGGCGGCGGCGGAGCTTGGACTAGTATAGGTCAGTTTGGGGAGAATAACCGGACTCGAAGAATGCGGCGCGGCGAGCTTTTCAGGCGGTTTATTTTTGAGGGTGGATCTCTTTTGCTTCTCCTCCGGCGTCCGGCGCGCGCACGATTGGCCCAGATTTTTAAGAGCAACTGTAAACCGGCGCGCTGCTTAATACCTGCTCGTAAAATTCTGCCGCATTTCGATGCTGATTTCTCGAAGCGAATTTCAAATTTACTTGCATTCTTCGCTTACTAAATCCTTACTACTAAACGAGGCATTAAGCGAGGCGCCCAAAATGTAGCGAAACCGCGTCTTTACTCGAATCGACCGTAGACACACCGATCCCCATAAAGAAGCTTCGCAAAATCCAGCTGACACCGCAAGTAGGCCGTCGACGCGATAATCGTGCGGGGTGTACACACGAGCCGCCGCTCAGCGGGCGTCGGCAATCGATTAGCCGACGGTTTAAATCTGGCCGCGGCGGCGAGTCGTCCAAGGAGCCTGGGAGGGAGAGAGAAAAGCCTCCCGACGGCGCGCGTTTGCGGAAAATCGTCTAGCGTCCATTAAAGTTTCAAGGAAATTTACGCGAGGGAGAGCTTCGGGCCAAGGCGGACGAGGGGCCGCGGTAACGGCCCGGCGGACGATACCCCAAGGTCGGACAAGCCCGATAATGCGCTTTACGATGACGCTCGTGTCGGCGATGATGCTGATGAGCCGCGGGATCGTTTTACGGGGCCGTTGGACACCCTTTGGGAAACTCATCAGCGGGGTAGCCCGGGTGTAGCGGCCTTCGCCGGGATTGCGCGAGGTTTAGGCTGTGGTCGAGGGCCCGAGACAGGTTTATCGCTGCCCGCTGCTTATTTTATAAAGTTTACAGTTCGACGCGACTCGAGTTTGAAATCGGAGAGCTGGGAAGGGCCCGCGTAAAAGTTGAGTTTACCGCCTTGGCGCCCTGTCGATTCCGCTCTCGAGCAGTCCGAAATCGCCGCGAGACGGCGTGCCCTAAACTCTGAAGAAGCACCGGGCGCGACGTTTTCGTAACTCAGGCCGGTTAACGTTACGAGCCCAGGCAGCGCCGAGAGCCACATTCCGCACTTGCAGCGCGGCGTCGCATCCAAATTACAGCCGGGGCCGGGGCACTATTTCTCCATCTGCGCGTGCACTCGCCCTCTTTTATTTGTCCCAGCGCCCCGGGGGCTGAGAGCGGCGTATAAAGAAGAACTGATGAGGCGCTCTCTCGCGAGATATAAACGGCGCCGAAGGGAAAAAGGAGCGAGATCTTGGGGACGCGAAAGTGGATTAATAAATCAAGGGATAATCTTCCGCGATCCGCTGCCTATATCTACAAGCGCCGAGAGAGAGGGACGCGTCTTTGCGCTCGGGGTAAAAATCTCCGTTATGAGGCGAGTGGGGGGTCCAGGGAGCTTGCGGTTCTTCCTAATGTTCGGCGGAGTGCTTGTGATCTCGCTGGCTGAATGGACAATTTGTAAGCGTGACGGGAAACGGCGCTTGGCGTTTTTTCGAACCGTGGGCGAAGAATGTCCCTTCGACAGCTTCATCCTTCACGGATGCCGACTGCTTCTTTCCAACGAACCCGGTTAAGCAAAATAACCATCCAGAGTGAGACCTAGTAATCACAACAACGCGAGCTCGAATCTAAATAAAACAAGCCGGCGAGCAGAAGAACTCGTTATTCAATTGAACCGCTCGATGCATTACAGCTCGGCGCGGCGATAAAGAAAGCATACGGCACACCGAGTCGATAAAAGGCGACCAGAGCTTACACGGGAGTAATAACTCTTTAGGGCCCCGAGGAGAGAGAGAGCCACTCTCGAAACCGGCGAGTCACAAAACCGCAGATATTCGCATAATATTCTTGCGTATATCTTTTCCTCGTCGATACAGTTGCCGAAGCTCTGCGGTAGCAATAAAACCCGACGAAGCGCCATAGGAAACGTCGTCAAGCTCGATAAATCGCGGCCGTATAACGTCGTTATGCACGCGGAGCTTCGGCGCGGGGGTCGAAGAGGGTAGGAATCGTTAAAGGGGGGAATAAAAAATGCCTGTTTGCGAGAGAGAGAGAGAGCAGAGCGCTTTTAGAAAGCGGAAAATTGGAAAAGTTTCTTACGCTCCGGCGCATAAGTCATAATTGCCGACTTGTCGCTGCTGCTCTCCGCGTAGTAACGGGAGCGTTTTACGAGCGGCGTATGATCCCGAAGTGACTGAACAATGTTAACCTTTGAACTGCCGGGATTCGAGGTGTCAAACCGGGGTCCCTTAAAATTGCCCAAACTTGTCTTGCATCGCGTACCGACTACATGCAAAGTTCAGCGGCTCGAGCCGATACATCGGCTTCCCGGCAGCCTAAAGGTTAATGAAGCACCGCGCCGGCGCCGCCGCTCAGGAATTCCCCATAAATTGCGCGTAAGAATGTCGCTGATCCCACGCGAGCGAGGAGCGAGCTTCTGCCTCGGCCGGCCGCCTTTCTCAACAAGCTCAAGCTCCCGCTGCCAAGACTCCGCGCTGTTTCTCTCTCTCTCCTTCCGGCCTCTTCCTCTTCCGCGCTGCAACGAGCTCGCACTTGCTGAGACTTGGCGAATATGTTCATTTGCATGTACTCCCCGGGCTGCTCCATTATCACGCGTCATTGCTTCCGAGCGTTCTAACTTTTAGCTGCGATGCGCGAGTAAAAGTTTAAATGACCTAAATTAAATGATTTGGCGCTTTTTTATACGAACATTTTCCTACATAAATCTACCACTCTCCAAACTTTCTCTGATCCAAAGGTTAAAAATGTAAAAGCCGGAGCAGCAACTCGACGGTAATCACGGAATATCTTAACGAAGCGGCGGGGTCACCGAGACAAGCGGACCCTGAGGTCTCTATTTACATGCGGGACACTTCCGGGACAGGCCGCGGCTATTGAGACACATAAATCGGGCCGCTTGTCGCCGGGAGTTTGAGATAAAAAGCGCGGCCGGATCACGCGCCGATATCGACGCCGGAGCGAGACCGGACAAGCGCCGTTTCTGCCCGAGAGCCGTCGCTTTCGAGTTGGTTCCTATTTTTTTGGCCTCTCCGCGGTCTTGTTTCGACTTTGTACGAGTCGGCCATTGCTTTGTAGACGAATTTCGTGCCGAGGGCTTTTTCCTCTCGAGCGGCTCTGGGTTTGTTGTTCTGCGGACTTTTACGGATCCGGCACCGGACTGCTCGAGCGAACCTTTGGCTTCGCGCTTGAATGAACATAATTGAAAAGCCATTCGGCAAATTGATTAGTTTGCCAATGATAAATATTGAATTACGAGTATTGATTTACAGACGTATTTTAATGCAGCTTCTGGGAAGCGAGTATGTTAATTTAGATGAGATCCGCGTAAAATTAGACTTTTATCCGAGCTCACGATTTACTGACGTAATTTAGGTCGATAGTATTTTCAAACTCAACAAAATAGAATTTACGCATGCCTTACATTATTCCAATGGGACTTTCCGCTTAGTTAACCATGCAGACCTTCAAGTTGCATCTTTGAAAGTCAAACAAATAAGCCGCGAATGCCGCTGCCGTTCTCCTATACACTGTAGTTAATTCAATAAGATACTGGCCTTAATTTTAGTGCTTCTAAAATAGAAGCTTTTTGTATAATGTTACGATATCTTTGAAATTTAAAGGAGGGATAAATTCCTGGAGCATACGGCACAAGTAAACCGCTCTTTGATCTAAGCGATAAACTCGCCTGACGCAAGACACGTGTCACCGAGCCGTTTCGAAGTAAGCAACTTTAAACGCAGTTCCATTTCTCACTTATAATATCCGTTTTAAGAGTACTGTTTGTCCGAAATTAAAAACTGCTTCGTTTCCAGCGCCCTTTATTCTTGGAACTCCAAAACATCCTCGCGGCGCCCATTATTAACTTATTGTATACCGCGCAGCCAACGCAGATCCGTGAGTACGACGGCATAAACTCGCACCCCAAGTCGTTCGGCTCGCAGAGAGAGACAGCCGCGGGTGGAAATCTCCCAAGCCCGGAGCCTATAAAGCCCTTCGGAGGAGCGGCGCGGAGCTGCCTGGAATGGTGGTCCGCTTCTCGATAACGGGCGGCGTCATTGTCTTCCTCGTTACAACGCCGGCTGTTAACGGCGATTACAAGTTCGAGTCCGGCAGCTGTTCGCTCGTAGTTTTGGAAGCTCCGCCCGATTTACTGCGCCGGGCGCTCCGTTCTGGGGGATCGGGCGCCGGTGCTTCTATTAATCGACCCCGAGGTCCTTCTCGGGTTCTTGGTGTTGGCGAGAGCTTTCAACTTCTTCCAAGTATTTCGGGAGGAAAATAACGAGATTGTGTGTCCCGTTTGTAAATGTACTGCCTCGACTGCCGTGAAAGTAGTTCTTCACAAGCTTTATCCTCGGAGATAGACGAACCAAATTACAAGTTTTTTCGCGTTTAAAGAATAAAAGGAGATTGTCGAAATCGTAATAAGCAATACTTAGCGATTAAGCTGTTTCGCATTATTAATTATCCACCGCAATATCCAGACAAGCATCAGGGCCGAAGAATAATACGAAGCCGACAGCAATTTCCCGCGATATTGCGACACCCCGCGTCCACAGAGGGAATGAAAATTCTCCGCTCGGACGAAAATGGACCTTCGCGACTGCGGCGGCAGCTCGTGCGCGTCCGAGATAACGTCTTTTCCCTCAGCTTCCCCGATATCTTAATGGAATATCCGAGCGGGGCGGGAATTTCGAATATCCGCAGCTACTCCCCGCGATATATCGATTCCACTCTCTCGCGGCCTGCACGCTCTCTGGATTTACGCTGTTGCTCCCGCCCGAGGAGCGACGGAGTAATTGGCGGAAGGCGCTCTCTGCTTTTATACATCGGAGGTGATGGCTTTTGATCTTCATTCCGGGTAGAGAGCTCTTTCAAGTCGGCTGATATAACGTGTCGGTGAAATATTTAAGGTGCTACCGCCTGCCATTTAAGATCTCCAAAGCCAATAAACCGTGAAAGGTTCACCTTTGATCTGCTTGCGCAATCCGTCACGGCATACTTGGGCAACTTTCAGCACTGTCAATCGGCACCTTGAACTGCAACCCCAACAGGCCGATTCAATCTAACGTTACTGACACGCTCAAGTATTTCAACGAGATTATTTACTCGGTCTACTCGACTTTATCTCTTTCTATTTGCAAAAGCCTATTTGTAAACCTTCGAATGGCTTTATATTTTCGTTGCGTAAAATAAGCGGAAGCTTTCGCAATGAAACGTAAATCTGCACCGTCGCAAAATGGATTTTTATCAACTTTCCTTTCCCAGATACATAAGAAAGTACCCAAGGCATCGTCGCTTATTAATCGAACTTGATGATTTGAGGTCTCCATCGCGAGCAGCCGAGGCGCATCGCCCTCCCCCGAAATCAAACGCGCGACAACAGTACTCGCGGCTGGGAAAAGTAATAAATCCATCAAAGCGTACTTTCAAGCGAAAAAAATGGAAAGGGCGGCTCGACAAGTGGGTCATCCACCCGAAATTCGCGCTCGAGCTTCGAACGCGCGGCGAACGTGCGGCGTAAAAGAGCGGCGCGGCCCGTGACCCGGAACGGAATTCCCCGGCTTCTTTTGTCGCTCTCTCGGCGCGAGAGCCGCACAAAGACGGCCGAATTTGCGAGCTCGCGGCTGAGCTCCCAGGGGGTTTCGGCTGCCCGCAGAAGCCGCCCCGATACGCCTAATGATTATTTATCGCCGGCCGCGGCCGAATCAAGCGAACGCAATTGATTTATGGAGAGTGGCGCCGATTATCGCGCGTAGATTCGCTGATTCGTCAAGGCTGCCGGGCTTTTGGCTCCTCGAGGATCGAACGGGTACTTGGGAATCTTTTGTTTGTCCCGGTACCAGAAATATTTAAATAAAATTGCAGCCGCAAAATATTCAATATCAAAGCTCGCGGTTCTTATTTTCTTATTACCTGCTATAAATAGAGCAATCCATGCACATCTAATTTTAGACATTCATTTACCAGGATTCCTGACAAATAAAAAACAGTAAATCACCCGCAGTGTATATACCTTGCAATACAAGCGAGAAATCCAATAAGTAAAATGACATGCCAGTCACGCTATTTTTGCATGACTGTCCATCACATTCCTGACATCAAAAACTACGACTACCGCCGACTTGGCATTTCAAAAGTCACGCTGCCTGCTTATGCGCAATTCAACTTTTTTCCACCAATAAATTCAACTCGAAGCCTTTTTGCAGCCCGAGGCTCTAAACGGCGGTGGCAAACAAATCCGCCGCACGCAATCCAAAACTGCGCATTCCTTCCGCGATGGAAGAGTAGCGAACGCCGCGCTCTTTAAGCAAAATTAAGAGAAACGCAGAAGAGCCCCCCGAGTCTAAATAAAGGGCAGAGCGGCGCAGAGAGAGGCAGGGGGGAAAAAGAGCACGAGGAGTCGCGAAGACTGGAAGCAGGAAACGCTGGTGAAAGGCATCAAAGGAGGAAACGGCGGCGGCTGCACTCAAGGCTTGTTATTATTTGCCCGGCCTGAGAAGAATGCCGCACAAATGAATGATCGAATTAACTTTTAAATGCCGCGGCCAGATTTTTAAACCGCCGCGCGCGTTCTTTACTTTACAATCGTTCCCGGTACTGTAATTACGCTTATGCAGAATTTATGCCCATTGCTAAGCGTATTCAAATTTTATGAACGAGCGTAAAAATCTGCTTAAATGTTTCGTCGTTTGTCTCGAAACGTTTGCGAACAATCTGAATTCATTATCATTTCAAGCATCGGATATAAAAGTTACGATTTTTGTCATTATTCAAACTAAAATCGTTCGAAAGGATTGAATGCTACAATCGCAGAGCGCTTGAAATTCCCGATAAATTACTGGTAAGAGCTCCTCTGCCCCGACATCATCATTTGCAGCAGATTTAAGATAGTAATTTCCTGCAGGAAAACGCAGAGCCGCGACGACGTCACAGACTCGCTGCTCAGCGAGCTTCAATGAGTCTCGACGCGGCGGCGGAGCTCCTCTCCTCTCTCCCCCCGGCGGCCGATTTTTCGTTACGCTCGAGTAAGCCGCCGATCGGCAAAGAAAGAAATGGGAGCGCATTCCTCGATGTCTCGACGTGCAGCAGCATCGCCGCGCGCCGCTGATTCATCCTCGATCGTTGCCCAGGTATTTCTCCTTTTTACCGCGCGCGAGAGAAGCCTCAAATGAATTACCGATTGTCTCTCTCTCTCTCTCTCTCTCGTGGCTTTAGTTTAGTCATTACGCCGATGAAGGACCGTTTTCCGTTTTTGCCCGAGCCGCGCGCGCAGGCAGAGAAGAGTAACGACGACGCAGCTAGCCAGGCGCGCCGGCAGCAGCAGCGGCAGCCCGCTTTTTAATTGCGCCCGTTAAAAATCATAATCGCAATCTCGTTTTTCCCCGACAATTTTCCAAACGATCGCCGGTTATCCCGTAAACCGATCTCCCGCGCGTACCTACGACCACCGCGCTCCGTCTCCACTTAAGCTCTCCCCTACTTAAGCCGGAGCCTAAAATTATCATTGCCCGAGAAGCGTACGCGCGCGTCTCCTCTCTCTCCCCCCCGGTGGAGAAGCCCAGGCAAAAGGAGGAGGAAGCTGCGCGGCCTGCGATCTAGATCCGACACATCGCGGGCGCGAGAGAGCCAGTTACGGATAAATAATTCATCGGCGCGAAGGAGATCGGATCGGCGCGGCGGGGAACGAGAGACAGGCCGCGTTAATTGGACGGCTAATTAATCGGCGATCGCCTCGACGCGATCGAGGTAGCTATGGGTTTAATTGCCGCGAGCTGCCGGAGGGACGGTTAATAAACCCGCGATTGAGCCGCTGCTGCTGCCGCCGCTGCCACTGCCGGCCGATGTCGAATAAAATGGAAAAGCGATTGATGTAAGCTGTTTGGAGAGCGCTGTAATTTGCGCCTCGCTTTGTTTTTGTCGCCAAGCGCTGCTAGTGCCCCATTATGGTAGATCGAGGAGATAATTTCTATCGGGGTCTTATTCTTTGGCTCTTTGCTCCCGATTTATGGTGTGAGAGCATTGCTAATATTTAGAATCACTCAAATTGCAGGCTAATGGAAAATGAATGTTGTTTGGCAATTAAAAATCTTACCGTTAAAAGTACGGCTGGCATTGATTTGTACTCACCTGCAAGCAAAGAATAATAAGGTTAAAATCAAAATTATTACCCAGTTCGCGTTAAAAAGCGTAATGTGGCAATGAATATGCACTTTAAATCTAAATAAGTGAAATTTCACTTATTTAGTGGGCATCTTCACTTATTTTGAATGTCCAGAGTCGTCCACAACACATTCTCAATAAGTGAAATGAATCTTCCTTTTGAATAAGAAAAGTTTACTTGTGATATAAGTGAATATTAACTTATTGAATTAGTGACTTATACTGTAATAAAACGTTAAATTATCTTATTTTCAAAGAAGGTTAAAAAAAGAAAATACTTTACTTATTAACATTTTTTTTATTAATAAAAATTTTAAATTTGAGAAACCTTAAATTACTAAATGTTACAAATTTATTATAATATTAATTATTAGATTCATTTTGGTTAATTATAAGCAAAGCATCGCGCACATGCGCAGTGAATCTTCAATTCACTTATTCAATGAGTGAATCAAACAGTTCTTTTTTCATTTTAAAATTTCACTTTTTTAAAAGAGAGTATCACTTTTTTATACGTGAAAAATTCACCTACTTATTTAAATAGTGAAATTTTCACTTATTTAACATTAGAGTGTGCAAAATCAAGACCCTCGGCAAACGCGAATAATCGAACGCGATCGTACAAAAGGAATATCTCCACAGTGAGAGAAACAGTCCTTCGTTTCGTAAAAAAGACATAATTAGAAGTTCGCTCGGACGGCTCTGAAAATTCAGGCGGGTTAAATAAGCCGAAGCTTCTCAGCTTCGCTCGGCGCGTATAATCCGTTTAGCTATATAAGTGATTTTTCCAGGCAGCTTTATTAAAGGTAGACTTGGCGGTTTGTGAGCATGAAAGGCCTTCTAATTAGACCAACTCGCTATGGGATCATGTTACAAGGCGTCAAAGGCCACTTTTTCGTCCTCCTCCCTTGAACGCCGAACCGACCCGAGCCGGGGAGAATGGAGGGCATCAGGGAAAATAAAGAAGCGGCAAAGGTCAGGATTGGAGTGGCAGTTGAATAATCCCTCGGTGAGCCTATTGGTGGCCTGATTGTTAATTTTGTCAAATGAAGATTAAGTATGTGCCGTCACAATAAGACACTTTTCGCTAGATTGAAAATTCAATTTACTAGAGCGAAAAATCCGCCTGAAGAATTAGAAAAATAAAAGTTCATTTCCGCAGAGTAAAAGGAGGGGAGAGAGTAGGAGCCCCGCCTCATCTCGAGATTTACGGAGCCAGGAGAGCAACCACGGCACCTGCTTTATTAGGTTAAGTGTGTCTAACCCTACCTTCAATTACATCAGATTACGAGGGGGATTAGATTCTCCTCGTCTCTCCGGCAAATTTCCTCTCCCTCTCTCTCCCGCTCTGCCGCCGTTTGCATCCTCCTTAGCGAAATGTCCCGTGGAGGCGCGCTTTTAAAGCGCCGAGTTTTGACGTGAAGAACAAAGTTTACGCGCGAAGTTGCCGCTCGGGTAAATTGCGGGTGCAGGGCTCGAGATAATATTAATTTTCGACGGGGCGCGAGATTGCACGACCTTGCCGGGAATCGCGTGCCAGTCGCGGGGAGCTTCATTTTAATGCCCCTTCGCGGCTCCGTGCGGCTTTCTTTTAAACTTTCACGCCTCAGCTGGGAGTTGTAATTTTCGGCTGGAAGGCATCGGAATATTAAAAGCTTCTTTCCTTCGAACTCTTCTGCGATGCGCTAATTATTTTCTCGCGGATATTCAAAGATACGGTTGAAAGGACGAACTGCTTGAAAATTAACGGAAGATGGACGTAGTCCAATGTCAATCATTGTTCTATGACAATTGTGAACGTCAGAATCCTATTCAAGCAGCTGTCAATCAAAATTATAATTCCATTTAAACTTGACATTGCAACAGTAACGAATAATTTTGATGGACGCTGCCCTTGTTTAAGTTTCGCTGGAAATGAACATTATTGATTGCCGTCGAAGCTCACTTCCCCCGAAGTACAACAGCCTCGAAAATTTGAATAAAAGAACAAATCCTTTAAAACCACCGTCACTTTGCAATTACAAACTCTGATCCCAGCAACACCCGGAGTCTCCACAAGAATAAATCGACGTCCTCCCCCCTCCCCCCAGCGCCTCTCTCAAGTAAACGTCTGCGCGAAATTAGCGGCCCACGCAGAGGCGTGAGCAGTCGACTTCCGGAGGCGAAAAGACGGGGGCGACGGCGGCGGCGGCGCTCCTCGCTTTCACACCTTGTGAATCGAGAGCTGTCTGCCCCGAGATTCCGGTGGGTGTCGGGAGACAGACGACGGGGCCCTGCGATAAATAAAGGGCGCCGATTTTTGCGGCCCGGACGTGATTTACGAGACGGACTTTCTCGCCGAGGCGGCCGCCTGCTTTTTCGGATTCAATTGTTTTTTAGGGAGCGGGCGCTCATATCGCCCCGCTCTCTCGCCGGGCCGCATATGGAAGCGCTTTCTGCCTGCGCGCCCGGTTTCGAACTTTATAAACTGTGTTTTATCCTGCCGTTAATAACGCTCTTTTATTGCATTATATATTCTGCCTTCGCCTTTTATTGTCCGCTTTCGTATACCGGCCGAGATTAACTTTGTGTATAAGGTTTACCGTCGTTTTATTCCCGCGAATGAAACGGGCCTCGTGTCGTATCATTTGCAAAGGCTCGCCCAGTTGAATTATAGTCGTTTCGAGGCGTTAACAACTTTTTACCCTCGCGACGATAATAGCCGCTCTGAAAATTTCATTTGACTTGTAAATGCGACAACGCGCGCGCGCAACTAATCACGCCCGTCCGGAAGCATCTTTATTCAGAAAGCCGGTTGAAAGCTCAAAAATCAATCGCGCCGATCGCGGAGAAATAAAAGGCGCGCGCGCGCTACTTCTCCGGCCACATCCGCCTGGCCGGGTATTTTATTATCAAGCCGCGCGCGCCTATATATAGTCCGAGAGGCGCGTATGCACTCACGGCAGAATTTTTCGCGTCTCGCCGTACCGATAGTAAGCGATACCAGCAGTTGTACACGCACGCGACGCCCACAGCGCCGCTCGCTCGCAGCTCCATTCATAAAGCCGCGTGGGTGTGCAGGCCTGCGAGCGAGGGAGAGAGCGACTGCGTAGTACTACGAGATTGATTGATTAGATTCGTTTGATCTACTGGCGTTTATGAGAGGTGTAAGGAGCTGCAGCCGAGGGGCGGCTAAGCTTGCCTTTGACAAATTTTCTCCTCGCCTTTTTTGGCTAGCTGCTCATAGGAGGGCATTTTTTCGTTGCTGGTTTATGTTTATGACTTTATATAATATATATGAACTCCGCCGTAAGCTCGGCCGTTAAACGGGGGAAAATAAAAAATTCTCATCGCGATAAAGGACTCGCGAGAAATCGTGCATGGGAACGGAGTGTAAAACTTGATTGATTTAGAATTTTATTGCCCCCATGCCGGTCGACCACCCAACCTCCAGATAAGCCAACAATAAATTTTCGAATTGAAAAAAGCGGCAAAATGAAAATCGAGCCGCGCGCTAAAAGACTGAAAAGAAAGCCAACCCGGGAATAGCGATTGCGAAATTTTAATTTGCAAAATTGGAACAAAACCGCGCCGCGCGCCGACGGAGGGAAAAAAACGCTCGTGAGTTACGGCTAAATCGGCAGATAATTATCGTCTATAACGCTGCTCGTTGCGTTTCGAGAAGCGTAAACAGAACAATATTACCCCAACACATTATCCGGTTGGTATATCCGATCGAGCGCGCGAGGCAATCGCGTTAACCGCGGGAGAGGCGAAAAAAAGCGGATCGAAAGGTCGAAAGTAAAGCAGAATATCTCCGAGCGAAGTGCAGGAGTTTTCCGGATTCGTGCGCGAGCGCCTTCAATCCGCGGCGGAGGGAGAGAGAGAGAGAGAGAGAAATTGTGTGCTAATGGCCGATCGCTATCGAGGCGCGAGCCGTAGTACATTCAGACGGACTTATTATTACCCACTTTGCGGGCACGCGCGCCGCGTATGCATATACTTTGTCCGGCCCGGCCTCTCTTATCAAACAGCTGTTTCGAGCTTTCCCAGGCGTTTGTCCGCGACTCTGCGTGCTGCCTCGGAATTTATCGACGGGAAGGCTGCGAGCGCGCGCGCGCCCTGCATGTGTCACGCGATGCCCGCGATTTTTCGAGATGCGACCCAGCGATTTTGAATAATTATCGAGCGCGCGCGGGAGCGTGCTCGGGCCCCGTGCATAAGCAGCTGTTCCGCTTGGCGATTCGGTAAAAAGCTTGCTGCCGCTGTGGCTGCTTTATTCTATTGCCAGCGGGAGAGAGGGAGATTTTCCTCGGATTTTCCTCGGATTTTCCTCGGAAATTTCCCGGGCGCTTGTGTATGCGGCCTTCAAATGAAAAAGCGCGCTGCTGCATTTGCCGGGCGTCTTAATAAGAAGAGGCAAGCAAGTTTAGATCCCGGCATTTTGTTTTAATTTTTCTTTTCCCGAGTAAAATGGACCCGGTGGTGTAGGTTTTAAGCACATGGCTTTTAACCCGCTACAGTAACTCGCTGCAGTCGGGAAAAAAGAAACTTCTTCAACCAGCTCTCCTGCTCCCTACACGGTTTCCCCCGCAATTCAAGCGAGAAAGAAAAACCGTGCCCCGGGAAAATCCGGCGTGCGCCGAAAGTCGAATTCGGCCCTCGGCTCTCGGCGAGCGCGCGGGAATTCAAGGCCACTTGGCAAAAAGCGACGTCGGCACGCCGCCTGCCCCAACGGTATCGCGTGCGGTATACGTTTCGTGCTCTGCTCTCCTTTCTTTTTTTCTTTCTTTGCTCGCTCGGCGGCGAGCTCTTCCGCGACCGCCGCCGCAGAAGCGACGTCGAAGGGCTGAAGCTACCGGTCTTCCGCGGGCCTTCCGCTCCTCCTTCCTCCGCGGACGCGGCCTCTTGCGCTCCGCTGATGACTTTGATTGCCGGGAGGTCAGCGCGGATGCTGCTGGAAGCTGAAGCTCTGCAGCGGCGGCCTTCGTGTCCGAGGAAGCTTCGAGTAACGAGTGCATAGATGCAGCCATGATTGGCATCTTCGGCAATTGCACCGACTACCGATGAAAAGTAAGGCTGCCCATGAATCGTTTTAAAACTACCGATGCAGCTTTCAAAAGACGGCCGCTCGCCACTTTCCTCCTCGGCCTCGTGGCGGGCAAAGCGGAGAGGAGAGAAGAAAGGAGCCATGCTCTCTCGCGGAGAGTCGGTCGAACAAAGAAGCGCGCTTGCGCGATATCTATGCCTCCTCTTCTCTCTCTCTCTCTCTCTTTCTCCCACACGCGAGAAAGAGGCCCACCGGATTGGCGACCGGGCCCCGAAACCAGTTTGCGCGCGGGAATCGGCCGATCCTCGTTATCCTCAAAGTCCGAATTCGCCGAACGGGCCAATCGCGGGGCCCACAACCGGTTTTTTCGTGGCGTCGCCGAGGCGCGCGCGGGCCCTTTTAAATGCAAGCGAAAATGTTATACCTGGAGGCCCGCCGCCTCCCGAATTTCGTAATTCCGAGAGGCCCCCGCGCAGGAAGCGAATTTTTCTCTCCGCGACGGGCTCGGGCGACTTCGTCCTCGGTTTTGACGATGGAGCTATGCATGCTTTCTTGTTTTTCTTCTTTTTACAGCGCTGATAGTCTTAACAAAAAATGTTTGCATTACTTGTATCTGATGAACTGTCCCAAAACGAATAACTGAATCGTCAAAATTTCATAGAAACTTTGGTAAAATAAAACTTTACGTAGCACTTCAGTAAGTTCTTAGATTAAATTAAACGTCTCGACTATTTGCTTCATCAACGCCGGTAGTAATCTAAACGGTACACCGAGCTTCGAATCCCCTCTCGAAAAAGCATCGACAGATCTGGCGCGATCAAAATCCCCATCCAACTCGTAAAGCCTCCGATCAAACTCCTCAATCCCGGCACTTGAGTCCGTGAAGCCGATCGAGCTCGAATCAAGCCACTACGCAGCCCCCGAAAAGGAGCAAAGCGAAGGCGCGGGGGAAAGAACAGCCCGCAAAACCGGCGCCACACCTCGCGCGCTCGAGGGCAGAAACAAAGACACTGCCGCTGCGCCTCGCGCTCGGGAAAGCGTCGTCTGGAATATATACACACCGACGCGCGCGCAGAGCAACAGGTAGACTGTAAATATCGGAAGGCGCAACTATTAATGCCGTCGCTTCGGCCGGTCCGGCCTGCACTCGATCAAAACGCCACTATTAGGAGGATCTCGAGCGCTAACAAAGAAATCGGGACTAAGAGAGAGAGAGAGAGAGAGAGAAAGCTGCTCGGGCCGATTGTCCCTCGGTAGGTGGTCTTTCCCTCGGAGGAGGAAGCCTTCCCTCTCCGTGTTCGCTCTACGCCCGGCAATTGCGCTGTAAATCTGCACCAGACGCTGCTGCAGCTTTGTTCCGCGGCGTCATCTTTCTTCGCCCTTATCTGTCTTGTACCGCTGGCCTTTCCCGCGCCGGTTTCGAGATGGCTAAAAATATTTTAGGGCTGAGTTTGGTAGAGAAGAGGCGGCCTTTTTTCAATTATAATGAGCCTGCTGCCTACGCTGTACTTAGCTGTGGTAGTTGCTAAACTGGTTGAGCTACGATTCCAACTAACAAGTCTTACATGTTCGGGCCTTAAATTTTGTTGCAACACCCCTGGTAGACATTGTCGCGACACAATGTTATCTGCGTTCTTAACCTCTAAATTGAAAAAAATTAATTTGGTTTTATTATAGTTTATTAAATATTAAATTCATTATTTCAAATAATTTTTGTTGCAAAAACCAGATAATCGAACCAGTAAATAGAAAGCAAATATATTCTGCTTCAAAAGCGTGACGAAAATACGCAATGCTTAGCTGGCAAACAGCCGAAAATAAATGAGAAATAGTACTTCTGGCTATTCATTGGCTAAAAACTGCGTAAGATTTCTACCAGGGACTGGGATACGTTGTTATTTGTGAAAGAAAAAATTTATCGACGTAATTCAACCGTATTTTCTGCGGATCCCTGTCGGGCTATGAAACATTAGCCGCCTAATCCACCTGCTGAATTTTTGTCGAAGCAGCCCATAGGTACTCGGGCCGAAGCTCCTCGCTCGTCGGGATCGACACACTTTATCGCGGCGCAGCTCGGCTCCCGAGCCAATTTAAATTAGTATTCAGGAATCGAGTGCACAAACTGCGTAAAGCAGCTCATTGTGCTCCAGCCAGGGAAGAGCTTGGCGGATCAACTGAGCCCAAGCAAGTGGGAGGGAGGGAGGCCGCTCTCGGCGCTCGCTCGCTTTACTTAGACCCGGAGGCCTAATCCGTTTTCCACTGCGCATCCATACGTAAACGCGAAACTTGAGCCTGTCTGTTTGCTTGAACCTGTCTAAAAACTAGACAAAGTCTATTGCCTCTGAAACGCTGATTGCGCCTTTCAATTGCGATTCGACTGCCGTTGCCGAGCCGTTTGTTGGAAGGAGATTAGGATCTGGAGCGGATCAATTCGAATGTTTATTAATGTCGTTAATTAAAGGGAAATTAAAGCGATAGCAGATACGTTCGAGTTTTATTGGTAATAACAGGTTATAAGCGTGCCGTTTGAGGCTGGAATTTCTTGTAAAATTTCCGAGACAATGAGTTTTACGATGCAGACCTTTCACTATTATTGTCTTCAAACGCGGTAACTGTACATCGAGCCAGTTGTGAAATACAAATTTAAGAAAAACGGCCGCCAATAAACGTACTTGCTTTACTTGTCAAAATTGAATTAATGTAATTGGCAAATAAGTCTCTTTCTCTTTCGATAACGTAATCCAACCTCTTCCAATCTCGCTTTCGTATTGCCGACACTTACATTCGGCTCCTCCGGCGTGTCATTAAAAAGCAAACAAGTCTAAGGCATAATCAGAGCCCTGAATTTGCCAGTACTACACATTAGCTTTATAAAAGAGCCGTATCTCCGAAATGAAAAAGGGTTAAAAAAAGCCGAAAGTGTCCCACGAGCCGATAAAGCCTCGGCGCTGCAATCGCGAGAGGCGGAGAGAGAGAGAGAGAGAGAGAGAGAGAGAGAGCGAGTTTCGTCTCTCGGCAAGAGCCCCGAGATAAGCTCCCCATCGGTTTCGCACTCGTTAAAGCTGCGCGGACATAAAGCGAGAGCCTCGACTCGATAAACTCGCCGGCAAATTGTTTATTGCGCTCGGCGCGACAAATCACTCGCGCGACTCGCGCTTTCTTACGCCGAATTGTCTCGACGAAGATTTATCTCCGCATCGCGGAGGAGCTTTTTCCCGTAGTAGGCCGTGATGGATACCGGCTGTTTTTCTTTTTTCTCTCTCGTTCGGTGGGGGGGGGGGGGGGGTGGGGGGGGGGGG
>JAWWEM010021935.1:0-19719 GCA_035582935.1 Ormyrus thymus | reverse complement strand
CGGTTGAGATTTCGGAGGAAGAGGTCGGGTTCGAGTTTTCGGGTTTTTCGTGGAGGTTTTCGAGTGGTTGTGAGAGAGGTTGTTCGGGAGTTGTAATTTCTAATGACTGGTTTGAATATATTGTTACTGAAAATTAATCAAGTGACTTAAATTATTTCTCAACCCTATGCGAATTCGTGTTGATTTGCCCCATCAACTACCGGGTTTCTTGAATTATAAATTAGTTGTCAGGTGCGCGGGCAATAAACAACATTTGTTTAAAACGCACCGTGACATATGGATTACAGCGTTTGTAAACGAATTCTCCAATTATGAAAACCCGATCTTCGCCCGGCACTTTAAAGATATCCGACAGACGCGCGGAAGAAGACGTCGCAAGAAAAATAGGTTAAGGATATAAAGATAGAGGGGGCTGGGCGAAAGTTCCGCCTGAAATAGAGCGCGCAGGGCTGGCGTGCATTTAAATGTAACGGGTAGCAAAGAGAGAGAGATGCCCCTGGCAGTGCTTGCGTACGCGGCGACGCTGTTATTGCGGAATGTAAAGGAGCGAGCGAGGAATTCACGGATGATTGCTCGTATATACGCTCCCCGGTTATCGAGCCCAGCGCAGTCGTCAGTCAGCCAAGAAATTCCGGCGGGAGCAAGAAAAAAAGAAGAGAAAAAAAAAACAGGGAAAAGAGCGCCGCGGCGGCAGGGGGTCAGCGCGCGGCTCCTCCCGACGAAATAATTTCGGTTTCTTTTGTACGGCAAGCTCGAGCCAGGCATAAGGTAAACAAGTCGCTTCGGGGTCCGAAGCCTCGATAGTGATTTAGTAAAGCAACATAAATACAACGCAGGATAGGAGAGAAATGCGTGACGCGGAGAATCGCCGCAAGAGGTCCTCGAGGGGCTATTTGTATGACCCTCGCATTTATACATCCGCGGACCGGGCAATAACCGGGCCAGATGGCCGGCTCGAATGTAAGCTAAACCTGCGGATGGGATATCCTTTATAAATATAGACCCAAGGCTGTACGCCGATTATCCCTCGCCGCTCTGACTTACGACTCCTGCGCCGAAAATCGATCCTGTTTATGGGGCGGCTTGCTTTTTTCGGGCTCCCGCGCCGCCTGTATCGTGCCGCTCGACTATTATCCGGGGCGCGAAAAGCGCAATGAAAATGCCACATCTTCCTCGGGTCGGATTTATTTTTAAGATCCACGGAGCAGAGAGTTTACGCTCATCGCGTTCGATTGAGCTCCGGCGGTGGGATTTAGCCGCTAATTAAAGCCGCGTCAAATAAATCACACCGCGGAGCGCTCCCGTCCCGTCGTCAGTGTCACGGAATAAAGAAAACCTTAGATTTCTATGGGGAGACGCGCGCGCGGCACGCGGAGATCCGGGTAAAACACGCCGTCAGACGGCAAGCGCGACAAATCAATCGGCGCGGAAAAGAAAAGGGCTGCGGCGCGACGGTGGAAAAGCCCGCGAGAAGAAAGGCGCAGGGAGCCGCGGGAAGGACGGGAGAAGGAGACAGCGATAATTACGAGGAGGGCGCTGGCGGTAGTGGCGCGGTGGCCTTGCGCTAAAACACACGAGAGCCCGGAGAAAAGAAACACGGCGGATGAAAGCTGCGGTGCCGCCGTCATATACGCGTCGGGGCGGCGCGCGCGCGGCTTCCAGCAGTCGATGAAAGATTCCCCGTGTGCGAGAGGAAGCGCGAGTGTGGAATATCTATTCAGGAGACGTCCTCGAGGGACTGGCACGCGGCGCGCGACAAGCTTCTTACGCGAATTGGACGTGTTCGCGTAGGATGAATCCCGCTCCCGCTCGGTCGACTCTTTTCTCTGACTTCGGATTTCTCGGCTGCAGCCGGGCGGCGAGCTGTCGGGGCGAAACAATGCGGGTGGGCGGAGGTGTAGGAGCCAATGGCGCGAGCCCGGGAAACGCTCGTAATTAGAGAGTGAATGCGGCCGCTGTCTGCTCGCCGATGCTACTTACACCTTTCTCTCTCTCTCTCTCTCTATCTCCCCGGGAAAAAGCGTCTGAATTCCCGATCGCTTTTTCAAGCGCACTAATTGTTTTTTCCTGCCCTCTGCAAGGACGCTTCTTGCACAAGAGTCCCAGTGTTCGCTCGCGAGCTTAAGCGCCAATCACTATTGTGGATCCTGTCTTTGCGTCCCGCTTCGTTTGCGTGATAAGCGCGTTCACGAGCTTTCCTCTTGAGCTTTTACTCGATCCCCCAAGAATTTTATTGGTTGCCGAGGTGCAAATTAATCTGCGGCCAGTCCGTACACCTGAGAATTGAAATTCTCGGTTCGGAGTGAAATTAGAAGGGAGCTCGATACAAGCGCGTAATAAAAGTTATTTTTTGGAAATAGTTCGTTACTGTCAGCGTTTGCAATAATTTCAATAATCAGATTATTGCGTTATAATGTCAGAGCGTAAGCGGCGAACGAGGTCGAATCAACAGCTCTGCTGTCACTCATTTTGGATTACATCCAATACAGAGAATTATCAATCTTTTTGAATCAACTGAAATTCTGGTTATTAACTTCCAATGAAAAACTCGACCAAATTCACATTTTCCTTGTTTCGGGTAATCAAAAACCAGCGACTGCGAAAGAAGTAATTAATATCGACATTGAAAAAATTCCCTTGCCCGTCAGTTTGCCCACACTACAAAGAGATAGCCTAAGCTCCGCCGAGTGAATTAGCAGAACGAAATGCGAATAAAATCCTCAATGGAGCTTGATGCTCCACGAGAGAGGGGGAGGGGGGGCCAGACAGGAAATTTGTTTACACGCGTAATCATTGGACGATTTATCGTGTGTCGAACATAAAGGAAGAGGAGAGGCATCGGCGCCGCGCGGCTGCTCCCCTCAATTTTCAGCCCCACTCTTAACGAGAGGACGTCACGGTATATTGACTTTGCTTTATTTCGTTACGCCGGCTAACGGCGCCCCGGCATCCGAGGGGCAGAATTCGAATTTTTTCGGGGTAACCGTAACGAAGAGAGGGGGCGTGCACACGTAAGAGCACTCGAAATGCTTACGTGGCTGCGTGCGATTTATTCGTGAGCGGTTGTACGGTGGACTACTTTTTTGAGTATTGATTTTATTGGAAAGTAATTAACTAGGAAAAAAAAAAAACTACGCGGAGTAGATGGACTCGTTAAGCAACTCTTGTATATGTATTCCGCATGGGAAGTTTTTAATTGCGCGCTATTTGCAAGCGCTTTGAGCGCAGTTGATGGATACTTCCTAAAATATACATATATACGGGAATATTGATGGAAAGTAATGAAGGTGTTGCGCGCGATGTTAAATAAACTGTAATTTAACGAAAATTAATTAATGTTAACCCCAAATAAATGCTTTATTCATTAATCCCGCGAGGACATTATTAGAGTCGAATATTTTGCATAAGCTATCAACAACCTGTCGATTATAATTCGAAGAATTTATGCGCTTGATAATTACGGCTAATGCACGGCCGCGTTAACAGACAGAAACTTCCGCCGAAGATGCCGCCTCGCGGCGTAAAGTTGAAGGGAAGCAGTGATAAGGGCGCGTAATGAGTGAACGGCTAAAACAGTGCGCCGGAGCCTCTGTGATTTGCATGTTCGACGGTTCATTTGCTATGGTTGTAGACCTCATAATTAGAGTGAATACATTAAACGAAGTAGATATAGCGCGCGCATAACACTGAAAATTTGGCCGGGGAGTAAATGCCGAGCGCCGAACAATGTATACATTTCCTCTATGACGCCGTGTCCTATTTTGTATTATTATTATTATTATTATTATTATTATTATTATGGGCAATTTGCATTCTCTCTAGAAGTGCAAAGAGTTTCTCGCTGCTAATTGACAGTTGCATTTACATTTATTTTTGCTGATATTGCCTTTTATTAATAGTTTATTCTAGCCATTTCAGAGTTTACTTGTTAATTAATTCTGAGGAATTTTATCCTTTTTGTGCTTACAGTTAATGAGCACGTGAAATAGTACACTCTCTTGAAATGAGGGTAAGTGTAAAATATTATTTTACAGTTATACAGTGCGTCTGCAATATTTTATGTTCTAAAATATTCGGGTTTCTCGATGAATTGTTAATTGCGATTTTTGACCGCATTACGTTATTAAAATAAATTTGTTTATTTTAACATTAATTATAATTTATTTTATTTGCTTGAAATATAATTATGACCGAATATTGCTGTATAAATAAAAGTATCATGTTAGTCGTCCTTTAATTATATAATACAAGAACATTGAATTATGCAGCAACCCTTTGCTCGCAATTACACCCGCAGCAACTACACAAAACCCACGTAGCTCAAATTTGTAAGAGTGAAAAGGGGTTACTTAATCACACACAAAAAGTTATTTATTTAGGAGTCACTAAACAAGATTTTAAAAGCATTTTACGAGCAGCACTTAAAGCCAATAAAAGGACCCTTCCCCACAAGAGACGTCTTATTTGGAAATCCGTTCGAGTAGTGCCCATCGGCAAACAAACAAAACATAAATTTACTCCGCGGCGTCTCGCCTTAAATTTCGGGACACACACGAGCATCCGCCTCGAGAATTTCAGATGCTTTCTTTAAATCTCGAAAAATATTCGAGGGCCACGACGATTCCGAGCAAGATGGTGTCGTCGATACGCGCGCCGGAGGATGAGCGCTCGTCGCCCCACGCAGCGATCGCCGCGAGAGATAAAAGGCCCCCCTCGTTTCCCGTTGTCCTTTTCAGAGGCGCCTATAGAAAAGTTAAGCGCGGCCGAGGGTCCAGCTAAAGATGAAAGGAGATTAGAGTCGGGGAAGCCGAGCGATGCCCGACGATCCAGGTAGAGGGAAGGAGCAATTCCCCGTCTCTGGGTTAGTCGTCGCAGTCGTCTTTAAAAAGGTTTCCATGTAGCGTGCAGTTTCAGCGGCGCAAAGGCAGCGCTCCCTATTAAAAATTCATTGGCGAGCGGAACGGGTACGATTACTCGCGCAAAACTAGAAAAAGGTCTACATTTGCCGCGAGCAAATACAGTCATCGGTAAACACAGCCAGTAGACGGGTGCTTAATTTTGAGTTTCCTCCCTCTTCCCGAGCGCGCGGAGCCGCTCATTGGAATTTAAATGTTGACTCCGATCTCCCCCGGTGTACGTCCGTATGCAACGCCGAGCATATATATTTACAAATCGGTATAACGTGTCCGCGCGTGTAAATCGGCGCGGAAGCCAAAGTGCCGCGGAGAGAGAGAGAGAGAGAGAGAGAGAGGGGCGGAAAAATTTGAACGTCGCGCAGGCGGCATGCAATAAAAGCGCGGGCGCAAATCGAGTCGCGTTTTTCTCTCGGCCCCCGTGGAATCGAGGCGCCGCCGCACTCGTGCAGGTGCGAATTCTTCGCGTCGCGCGAGCGAATGCCGGTGGGGGGCATATTACGAGCTCCGCGCGCGGTATCGACGAGCTCCAGGTGCACGTGCGACTGCAGACGGCGAGAGAGAGAGAGAGAGAGAGCTTTGTCGCTTTAATCGACAGCGTCGCAGCGCCGTATAAAGGCGGGTAACAGCGGCGGCGCCGTCGTCGGTCCGATTTCCCTCTTCCTTATAACAGGTTGCAGGTAACGTCTGCGCGCCGGGGAGAGGGGCGAGTAATGCGTTTGACAAAGACGAACGGCGCGCGGCTCTGATCGATTCCCGAGCTCATCGACACTTTCGCAGGAGAACCGATCGGTCTGTGGAAGCAAACACGATAGGTTTACAGTGCGCTCGAGCGGGGCCGGTTATATTGCCGAGCGACGGCGGCGAAAAAGGCCATTCGTCAAAGTGGCAATTTTAAAAAGGTAATAAGCACGAGTCGCTTTATCGGAGGCGGCTCTCTCGCCCGTCAGGTGGCCGCGCGAATGAAGCATCGCGCGCTGCGTATTGCATCGGGCACGCGTCGGGCCCTTTCAGCCTTTACTCCGATTGTAAATGCACGTTTATGTACGCGCATGCGATGTAGGCAGATGTACGCGGAAAGCGCGAGAGAGAGAGAGAGAGAGAGAGAGAGAAAGTCGTTGGCTACGCGAGGGGAGCGCACGCGGGGATTTAGGAGGATGCGTCCGTTGCCATGGAGACCGAATAGAGATGGAGAGTCGTGAAAGCAGGCCTTGATCGCCTAGTGCCTTCGCTACTGCCTCATGCCGCACGCACATGCGTGATACCGGCCCGAATTAAGAGTTCTTCTCTCTCTCTCCCTCTAGTCTGCCGACGCTACGTTTCTCAAAACGTGTACAGCATCATCTTCCTGCCTGCTCGTTACGTGCGTGCCTACGCCCTCCCCGCAAGCTCGACGCACTCGCGAGAACCCTAGCCAGGGCTTGCGGGGTTTGCTTTTTCCCGCTGGCGAGAAAAATTCCGCCAGAGAGGCTCGCGCGCCGTTCGATGCTTTCCTCGCTGCGGGTTTTTGAACGAATTTTCAAAGCTCTTCCGGCCCGTGAACTTTTAAAGGAACTCGCCGGGATGGGCCAAAATAATTTTTGCTTTTTCGGTGTTTAAACGAGGGAGCAAGCTTTTTATGAAAGGGCGTACGAAAGGGCGCAAGAGCTATTTAAAGGAGTTTATTGTCTTTTACGCAGTACTTTTGTACGTAATCTTTAGCTCTGCGGAGCAATCGCGCCGGCACGCACGGGAAAAGGCTCGGCGGGCAAAAAGGAAGCCGGGAAAATTGGCCTCTGAAAAGTGGAGCGATTCGTGTTATTAAAATAAACAAAGAAATCCTTTCCATTTCCGAACTAATCTGTCCGCGTTTTTACGCGCGGCTCTAAAGCAAGGAACGACGCCGGGGTACGCAGCTGCGTATTGACACAGTTTTTCCCCCGGCGTCGGCAATACGTTGTAAAAGGCGAGGAGGGAAAAACGGAAAAAGCTCGACGACTCGCGGAATCGGAAGGGATTAGCAAGGAGAAAGCGTATAAAGCTCGGTTAAAAGGCCCGTAATAAAGCCGTATTTCTATAAAGGAGAAGTGTGTGTGTGCGGGTGGCGCTGCTCTTGGGATCGGCTGGCCGAGTTATTAATGCCCTTCCTTCTTATAAAGTACTCAATTTTAGTTCTGCACCGCGGCGAAGAAATATTAGCCGTAATAAGGCCGCCGCAACGAAACGCTCTCGTATATCAAGCCGCGAAAATTGCAAGCCTCCGACGACGACGACGAGGACGACCGAGATGTTAATAACGGGCAAACTTCATCACTCGCCGAGGAGCGGAGGGTCAGCGCCGTTCTTGACGAATGTACGCCTCTCCGATCGCGTCAACCGCGCCACTTTTCAACCCCTTTTATATACCGGAGCCCACCGCCGACGGCGCGACTCGCAATCATCTTAAGTACCTGCTGCACTTTCTTATTCGACTTCTTCGTGTTTTCTTCTCTCCCCGCGGCTCGCGATGCAAACAATGGGCCACTCGTGAAATAGAGGAGACCTTTTGTTTCGAAAAAAATCCCTAGAAAGCCTCTATTTACCTGTCTACTTAATGTCCATTTTTCACCGTTCAATTCACTTGTAATACGTTAATTATGCACGCTCCATCTTTGTTTTGGCACACAAATTTTCCGTTGTAATTCTTTTTCTGCTAAATAATGACGCTTTACGGATATTTTTGCATTCTTCGTTTTTTTCTTCTCAAAGTGTTTTAAAGCAGGATTATTATTACAGTTTTTACGGGCAATGTTACATTTTAAAAATTGTTTTTATTTTAAAGGTCACTTTATGTAGAATATTTATATAGAAAAACCGTATTTATTCAGAATCACGCTTTGCGATAAAAGATTTTTTAGGAGTTTTTTTTATCAACGTAATAGCTTTCATCAGATAACAAATAACAGTCTTTCATACTTTATGGAAATATCCGCATTACACCGTTTGATTTTTAAATCGTTTAAGGGCATCAGCCCCACTGTAGACCTGTAAAAAAATTATATAGGTCCGTAAAAAACTATTATTCCCTAGTATTACGAGCGGGAGGGAAAGTTTTTAAAAAGGTTTTATCGCGACTCGCTCGGCGATAAAATTATAACTATGTAAAATTTATATCGGATATCAGGAGGGCGCGCCGTTTCCGAAAAATTAAGCGCACGCGCCGCGCGCAGCTGCTTAGCGCAAAGCCGTTCGACTTGTCCAGGTCGAGGAGCCGGCTGAGCGGGGGATCGGAGGCCCTTATAAATATAAAAAAGAACTTTATATTCCTCAAGTTCGATTGCGTCGCTCGCGCGCGAGCAAAAACGAGCGAGGCGCAACTTTTTCCAAGGCGCTTCTTCGTTTTACGAGGCGAGATAAACAAGCTTGCGCGCGCGAGTCAACTTCCACCTAGATTTTATGCCTTTGCAAAAAGGAGAGAGAGAGGGGGAGGGCGGGAAGGGGAGAGAGAAAGAATAGGCAAAAAGAAGCCTGGGAAAAAATAGTAAATCTGGCCGGTATCGGACTTCGATTAACCAATATACGAGGCCATTTTCGAGTTTAAGAAGCGCAGCGAGGCCGGACTAAATTGAAACGCTGAATTAGGAAGTATCGCTTTAAATGAAATCGATGCCAACTAGCGCGGGTCTGCGCTCCCAGCTAAATCTTCCGATTGGTATTGTTAACGGACAAGCTACAGCGGAATCTATCTATTCTTTAACTTACTTTTGAATCTGATTTAATCGAACGGCAACAGTGTCGATTAATACTACTTGATCACTGCGAAATCTATTTTACCATTGTTCAATATTATACTGCGGTAATTGGGATGACGAATCATCAAGTTCCGGCCCAGTTAATTGCATTTTAGTTTGTTTTAATGTACATACAATGGCGTTATTCATCAATCTGTAATGAAGCCTACTAAATAATTAGCAGGACACGTCGCGTGACTTTGTTTAAATCATAAATGATCATCTCCGTTGAAGTGTACAATGACGGCAGAAGGCATCGAATAAGCTTATTTTAAACAAATTAAAGAACACAGATCGAGCGTCGTAGCGGCTGCATTTTTTAAACGAAATTTTACTTGATTCGGAGTGACACAGAAAATACGATGCCATCTTGAGCGGCCATTATAGCACAGAAAGTCGAGCCTCGGGTTTATTCCCCCGACAAGGAGTTTCTTGAAAATCCGAATGCAACGAATTGCAGGCAGCTAAAGTTTAACGAGCGCAGAGCGCCGCGGCGGGAGAGAGTCCTGTTTTTCCCGCGGCGCATTTACGACAAATTAATATTCGAGCGATAAAACGCGGGCGGGGGGGCTGAAATTCGCGCCCGCGCTTCGCCGTCCGAGGCATTGTGAATAATGTAAGTCAGGCCGACGACGGGGGAGGGCCGCCGCCGCCGCCGCCGCCGCGTCTTTCGGAAATTCTCGAATGCGTGCGAAAGGCATAAAGATACACGACATTAAAATATCCGGGGGCGCGAGGTGCAGCCGCTGCGGTACCGCTATAAAATAGGCTTGCGGATAGAGCGGCCGCGTTAAACTCGCCGGATAAACGACGCGGAGGTGGAAAGCTCGCTCGGAGGAAAGTTTTCAAGTGCGGAGCAGTAAAATTTTCGACTGGCAGCCAGCTATTCGCAGCGCGCGCAAGCAAGTTTCCTCCGCGGCGGATTGTCTATACCGGGCCCGATCGTAAATCCATTCTCGCCTGCGTGCATCGCTGCTGCCGCCGCCGCCGCTCGGCAGCCCCCGCAATCGTTATTATACGAGCCGCGGAAAGAGGCGCCCAGGGCTCCAGGTGACGCGGAAGCGAGGCCTCACCTTCGGCGCGATCTTTACCGGGCTCCCCGGATCGCCGGTGCCGCCTGCCCACTGGCCCGGGATCGATTAGTTCCGGCGATCGTTTCTCCCTTTGCGTTTAGGGATCGCTGCGCGCTTGAGGGGGTTCGCGTTCGTTCGAGGCGCGGCGAACGCGAGATCTTGCGAATTTCATCGCTGCGAGGGAAATAATATAATAGCTTGTAATTACGTCTGAGAATTCTGGGGCGAACAACAATTTCTCGAACAATAATGCCCGCGCCGCGCCCGGCTTCTACTTGCACGGGCGGGAATAGCGAGCGAACGGATATTTAATTTAATTCAGCAAGCAGAATTTAGAAAGCATTTCCCTCCGCGAGCGCGGGTGCATTTTCAGTTTTTGAACGACTCGATTAACGCCCGAGATTCACTGCTGAATTTAACACGCTGTTATTGCAGCTCTGTAAAAGAATCGTGGGTATAGCTGCTGCGGGGGTGATTAATGATTTATCAATATTATACAACCGGCCGCGCTATAAAGCAGCCCCATAATCCGCCAAGTACGAAATTCATCGGAGGGCGTTAAAAACTGTCCCACCCTCTTGCTTCCGGCAAAAAATAAAGTAACGGCCCACCCGACAAACGGCCACACATCGAGGAAAGCATTTTCAAGAGTCCGAGTAAGATATTCCGGAGCTACACGCAGAGCGAGAAGAGAACTCGTCCCGAGCAGGCGGGCAAAGAGGGGATGAAGTAGGGGTCGGAGGGGCGACTGGCGCTGCAGGCGGCGGCGGCGGCGCGAGAGAGCAGAGGTGGTGGTGGAAGCGCAGGCGAATCTCCCTCGGAAAGTCCGCGGCTCGGCTCTCCGGCTCAGTTCACCGAAAGCCAAGTCCGAGCTGTGAGTCGCTCAGCCTCGGCAGAGACGACTCTTCCTCCCGAGAGAGAGCATCGCCTCGCGAGCTCGCGACTCCTCGGCTCTTCTCGCGCGGAGAGGCCCGACATCCCGGGCGCGCGGCGGCTTCGCTTGGTGCTTTTTGTTTCTTTGTCCGAAGAGAAGGAAAACGGTAATTCGGAAGCTCCTCGGCCCCGAGGTGCGGAGGAGGAGCGGAGAGGAGAGGACACGTGCGAGCGGGCGGAGGGACGGCCTCCGACGGGAGCAGCGCCGTCGACTCGTCGCGCACGCCTGTGCAAATGTTTGCCGAGGGAGACGAGGCGCTTATCGCCCGCTCGCATCGTGTCTTCTGCGACTGATGCTGCTGCTCCTCGGCCGCTGTGGGAAAACGGCCCGCGGTAATCATGTCGGATGGCACGGTAACTTTTTTCCTCTCTATCTCTCTTTCTCTCTGAGCCTCTCTCGATGCTTTGCTAGCCGGCCTTGTTCTCCGTGCCATGTGGATGTCATCTCGCGATTCGAGTCGCTCGGCCACGTGACGGGCCGAGGCGAGCGCGACTTTTTGTCGGATCCATGCAGCGGACATGCTTTACTCGCTCCCGCTAAATAAATAGACGCCGCGCTAAATCAACGTCGTCTACAGGTCCTAAACACGTTGGCCGCTTTTACAACGCCGGCTTATTTAGATGCTCGCCCGGAGCGCCGGAACGGCCTCGCGTTTATATGTGCAGCGGGCAAAATTGCGTTTCGCGCGCGCACGCGATTTTTACTGCTCCGCGGCGCGTTTCGGTTTCATCGCCGGGCCCCCTGAATTAAAGCCCGGCGTTTTTATTTTTACGCGGCTTGAATTTCCAGCGAGCGAGGCCGGCAATGATACCTCGCCTCCCGGGAGCCATAAATAACGCCAAAAGCCGCCGCGGTCGGGCTATCAAAACAACGCGGGGCGTCCCGCTGAAATTGCGTTATTATCGCGGACGTTGAAGTTGACGAGGCGAAAGTCGGACAAATTATATAAGTGCGATAACGAACAGCGTGCTTCCAATCGCTTCCCACGCGCTTTTTCTCCGGCGCGCCGAGAGCGGCACCGAGAGCCATTAATTCGCGAGCATCGCGAGTGCAAGTGTAATCAATTTAAAAGCGTCTATCTCTCTCTCTCTCTCTCACTCGCGAATGATTTATGCGTCGCTTTAAACGCGCGCGCGGACCGACCGGCTCTGATTCGCCGCCGAGAGCCAGGACGTGTCGGATTCCCAGCGGCCGATGATTTTTTAACAATTACATTCCGCTCGCGCTTGATTTACCGGGGCTCAGCTGCGGGAGGCCCTACTTTTTACGGCCGGCTGATTGCGCGCGGATTGCGACGCTGCCTTATTTTCATTGCAATCTTTTGGAAATACAAATGATTTTCCGCAGCGAAATTTTACTGTTTCGATTAAAACTCGAGAGCGTTTATTAACTCGGGGCGAAACTCGCTCCGGCGACGCGAGCGTTTACGCGGAATTTCATACGTAATAATCACGTCCCCGGTTAAAATTGAAGCTCGAAATAAAGAGGCGCGCGGGTCGCTTTTCCGCGCACGATTCAAAGAATGCGCGTTTGTGCGTCGTAAAAACGGAGCGAATGCTCCGGTGGCCACTCGGGGGAGAATAGGAAAACAAACCGACTGCTCAATCAAAATAACAGTTTAATCGCCGGGGCGTCCGAGTCAGTTGTCTTTTACTGCAAAAAAGGTACAGGGGAAGGAAATCGAAGGTGGAAAAAAGGCTTCGAGTGCGAGTCCTTTAAGTGCGGGGGTTGGGGGGCTGCAGCGTAAAAAGGATCGTAAGTCACGGGGCCGAACTTTTAATTGTCCCCGGCGATAGTGAAAGATCATTCCCACGACTTTTACGGCCCTCGGGGCCCCGCCGCGTCAAGACCCATTCATGATCGATTCAAGTCGAACGAGCCGAGTTTCCGCTCCTCTGCATTGTCGTCCCTTATCCTCCTTGTTTTACTGCCGGAAATTATGAGAATTTAACACGACCGAGGGAGATAAGGGAGCCGAGCGCGCCGCGCCACCGGGGGGGCTGTAAAAAAGCCGGACCAATTATTTTATAATACTTTCTCTCCAGGCGCGCGCGAGTTTAACAGTCCCTGAATTCGTCCTCGAGCTTGACGGGGCCGTCCGATTCTCCGCTCGGCGCCAGCGGCCTTATCTCCCGTTCGAAAGCTGAACTTGCCGCTTTACGTCCGCGGTACTTTCGCGAGGCGGGTATATCGGCGCGAGCTCCCCCTGATTCGATACGCCGAGATAAGGACTATTTATATAAACCCGGGCCGCGCGCGCGCGCTGCTTTCGACAAGTTTTCATAGGGGAAATAAAGAGGTAACGTGCCGTCCGACCTACTCCGGGGCTGAAAGCTCGTAAAGAAAAGCGCGGGACCGGCGGGTCCGTACAAGAGAGTCGGGGAGCTTCTGAAAAGACACGTGTTTGCCGCGCATAAACAGGTCCGCCGCGGAGGTGTCGTTTAGGAATCGCTCGTGATTTCCCGGCGGAGGGCCATGAAAGTGGCGCGCCGCGCGAGAGGAACACCAGCCGGCCGTGGATAGAGGGCAAGGACTCGCAGTGATGTAATGACGGTGTTGTTGTGGTGGTAAATGTTGAATACTGAGATGAGGAGCGACGGATGACAGTGAGATCATCGAAGGAGTAACTCCCCGGCCCTGTGCGAGTAGTGCCTGTGATGCGGCGTCATGGGGCGTAGCTCGAGGTCCTTGCTCATGAGTGCGCTGCTGACGGGGACGCTGCTGCTGCTGCTGCTGCTGCTGCTGCTCGGAACATCTGGAGCCACGCGTAAGTATATATTTCCTCTTTTTGGAACATAATCCCCCTCCGCTTCTGTCGGAATCTGGGCTCCCCCCCGTTTGAAAAGCAGCCGGAACGAAAGGTGCATTTAGCGCTGGATACCTATGTTTTCAAATATTCAGTATCGCTGAGTCGGCGAGCCGGGCTCACCCACGTGAGCTCCTTTTCCCTCTTGCTCTTTTGCTCTGTTTCCCTGCCGAGCGATCTGCTCTTTCTTCTGGCCGGGTTCTTTTCATTCGAGCCGCGGTTCGCCCCCGACCCCCTACCTCCCTCTTCTCCTCGTGCGAATTAAATCCTTAATCCTGTCGTACTTGACACAGTTTTTAATTGCACTTCAGCCCTCTTTCGAGTCGCGAGGCTTCTGACCGCTCTTCAGCATTATTTTTGGAGCTGTGGGTTTTATTTTAAAAGTAGATGTATAACGATTTTAGAAACGCGACCCTTCTATACATCTTTGCAGCATATGGCCGGCCCGTTGAAGTGTTAAACTTTATTGGCCTCGAGCAGCGTGTACGTCGGTAGATATTTTTTGAATGTTCACGACTGCTGGGCGAAGACACATTTATAGTTCCCGTGTGCTTGTTTATTGGCTGACGAAATGCTGTAAGAATGCTTACAATCCCAATCTCGCAGTCGGCGATCCAATTTGATGTAGAATGTTAATCGTTCAACTGGAACTTACGATTCGGCAGTACGAGTGAATTTATTATCTCTTTAAATAAAAATTAAGTAGCTTCAAATTTACTTTAGTATAATTTGCAGTCATTTATTGTTGGAAATTTGTTGGAGTTGACAGCGTTATAAATGAGTTAAAATTGAATTATTATTATTTGAAAAAGGTTACACAAATTTAATGAAGCCCAGTAATTAAACGGTAATTGTTAAAAGGAAATTAAATCTTTATAACTTTGACTTCATTTTTCGAATGAATTTTAAAAATTTTTTAAATATTCACCTATAAGCAGATAATTTATAATCATTATTTTCACCAGCAAATACATAAATAAAATTGTGTGCAAATTTGTCGAAGGATTACAGTCGCGAAACGTAGATCGTGCATGCGCACTGAATAATTTAGCTAATACACAATAACACCCTTATAGTTTCTCGTTAAATTTATCAAAACCCTTCATCCCACGTCTATTTTCGTTGGAAAGCCGATAAAAATCAACGATCCCCAAAGAAGAGATAAGTTGGACCGTCGATAAGCGAGACGTTTTTTCGGATGTCGTTAGTCTCCAGTAAGAAACCCCAGAGGAGCTGCGGTCAAGCAAACAGAGAGGAGGTCGTTAAAAGGCTTAAGGCCCCCCGACCTGCGGCCCTAAATTCACTGAGTCACTTCATTCATGTATTCATGCAATCGACAAATGGCCGCACTCCGCTCGGTAAATATTTGACCTACAAGTTTGAAAAGAAGCCGTCGTCGACGCGAATAGGGAGAGAGAGGGAGCAGGGCGACCTTCAAAATATAGCCGCCTCCGCGCGCAGTAAGAGATAGAAAAACGTAAGCGGCGCGCGGAGTTTTTCTTTTTTTTGTCTTTTTGCTCGCTGAATAGCAAAGTGCGCTAATTCAGCGGCTGAAAGCGCCGGCTGAATGCAGCCGAGGAAGAAAGTGTTGTACGACGCTGCAACAAAAAAAGAATCTTCACTTTCTAGGAAGCTTATGAACTTATTCACGGCTCAAGGATTTGCTAGAATCGGAGAAGAGGAGCTGACGTTGCTAAATGTCCTTTATTCTTAAAAGAAAGGCCTTTGTTTCGGAAAGTTAACCGGGCCAGCGGAGACTGAGATAACTTTATTAAACAACCTATTTTACCTCGTAATTCATTTACATTGCTTTCAAAAAAAATTTTCAAATAATGCATCTGTTTTCAGAAGCCTCAAAAACCGATACCCGATGATGCCCGCTAATAATTCATGCTGCACGTACTTTGCTCCACTCGCGCAGTATCGATTATTACGCATTAAATTGAAACTGTAGTCGTACGTTGTATATAACGACGTGTACGCCGTCTATTTCCTAATTCCAACGAGAGTGTAAATCCAACAATAACCCGCTGTTATCGAAGCGTTAAATATGCACGGCGCCGATTAGCTACTTCCGAGAGGGCAGAATCTTGGCGGCGAAAAGAAGCGGACGGGAAAGTGGGAAGGCGTGCGCGGCTGGAAGGAGGCGAGAGATTTTCGAGCTCGACGGGTCGCGGTGCCCAAAGGGGGAAGAGAGGGAAGACCAGAGCCGCGCGCATAGCTGAGAGCCGAAACGAGAATAGCCAGCCGGGAATACGACGTTGCATTGAAGAGGGAGATATTATTATTGAGGAGAGCGCTTGTTCCTCTCCGCGCCGTACGTGCCTTTGTGTGCGGACGCCGGAGCCTTTATTCGCCCCCTCGCTGCCGGGGCCCGGATAAACGAGCTGTAATTGTCATTTAATAAATGACCGGCCGACGACGGCGATTTATCATCGCATTACGTACTCACTGACACTCGGCGCTCTCTCTCTCTCTCTCTCTCGCTACACCCGTCCGAATCAATCTCGATGCTTTTTGCCTTTCGATTTTTCATTCCTCTTTGCTTCCGCCGCGCTCGCGCGGACGCACTTTGCGCTTCACTTTCAAATCGTCGGCGCATTATGCGCCATCATTCCATTGAAATGGCCGGCACTGCTCTTTATTGTCTTATTGCGCTCGACGGGGGCCGTTATCATTCTAGCGGCGCGCCGTTCCAGCGACAAAACCAGACTACGCCGCTGCGTTCCAAAACGAAAATGTTTCCCCAACAACATTGTAAAGTCGAGCGAAGAAAGAAGATCTACTCGGAAAAGGTCGGGGACGGCATTGCGGGCTGCTTCGCAGCGGCTTACTTTTGTGCTCGCCGATTCCTCCGTACCGGGAGAGGCCCCCAAAGGGCGGCGCGGCGCAGGTGAGCCCTTCGAGGGTGCACTTCGCGCGCGCCTATGTACATCCTCCGGCGGCCGCGGCACACACGCCAGTCGCCCGGCGAGGGATGCGCTCTAATAAAACTTTTCGCCGACTTCTATACCTGCGTCTCTCTCTCTCTTTTTGCGGCCTCACGTCCCTCCACCTTTTTCTTTGCCTCGTGTTTACCTCCCGTTCTTTTGTCTTTTGCGCTCTCGGTGCGTCGTCGCCGGATACTTTTCTTTCTTTCTTCCCTTTCGCTTGCCCGCGCCTTCTTCTTTTCCTTTCTCCCCCGGCGAGGCGAGAGAGTCTCTCTTTTCTTCCGGCGCCCGCCGAGCCGCCGCTCCTCCTTTCTCATTTTCTCATCACCGTTCGTGCATAAAATTATCGCGTCCGCGCGCCCGGCCGCCTCGAAGGGGAGAGAGAGAGAAAGAGTTGTTTTGCCAGCCGCACCTCAAGACTCGGCGGCTCGCGCTTTTCTCTGACTCTCTTTCTCGCGACGAGTCGACGAAAAAAAAGAAGTTTCTGCCTGTTAAGGGGCAAACTTAGCCCCGCACGCGATGTGCAGTGAATTTTTTTGCTCCCGCTGCTCTTCTCTTCTTCTTTTTTTCGGCGGATTCGCTCGAGTGCCATAAAGTACGGGTCTACAAGCCTCCGACAATGAGACTTACAACTCCGACATCTTGCTCCTCAAATGCACAAGCATCTATTAACCTACTTTGAACTTTTCAGATTACTGCCTTAATTAAATTTCTCTTTATTGCTATTACTGTTTGCCCGATAATTCAATTTCATTGCACGCCTTACATTGTCCGGCCGTAATTTAATGCCGCGATAATAGAGAAAGAAACTTTGGAATGCGCATCTCCGAACGAACTGATTAAAAAGCAACCGGGAGAGTAAAAGCAAGCAGAAGCGGCGCGGCGGCTCGGCAGAGGAAGCCCCAGCATTTGGGCGAGCATAGTTTGCGGTCGAGGAGCGAGAGAGAGAGCTAGAGAGAGACGAGCCTTTTCAAGAACCGAGCCAAGTTTGCGGGCGCGAGCGAGAGTGTGGCCACAATTTAAAACTCGCGGCGCCGGACGAAGCTTCCACGGCGCGTATATCCCGTTCGAGCGCCGACGTTCCCGGGGCCCTCGCGTCGCTTGGATCGGATTTAAGCCGGGGAGGCCCCTCGCGCCTCTCTACCTGGATCTGCGTCGCATTATACGCAACATATGTTATGCCGAGCGCGCACGTAATGCGGCATCCGCGCGCGAGTACAATGTGGCCTCCCTCTCTCTCTCTCTCTCTCTCTCCAACCTCTGCTTCGGGCTTGTCGGCGCGCGGCACTGCGAATGTTCCTGCGGTGCGCGAGACATTAGGCGACGCCGCGACTGGAGCTTTCATTTTTGCACCCCGTTAACCGGTTTGTTATCGATGCCCGCTCTCGGGCGTTCGGTTTTTTGTATTTCTTTTCTGCTTTTTTGCCGGTTGTTTTTCTCTTGCTCGCCGAGGGGGGAGAAGCGAGAGAGGAGCAGATATCAGTTCCAAGATAGCGAGAGAGTTTAATGAAATATCGAGGAGGAGTTCTTAAGAGAGCGGTTTATTTATCTTATCTTGACCTATTAAAGCAATCACACGGATGACAGAAAATCACTTGAATAAAGTTAATTAACGCTCGCTAAAAGCACTGTCGAAGAAATATAAGATTCTCTTTCGAACATTTCAGTTCGTACAATACGTATTTATGATTAAGTTAATAAAAAAGGGTTGGCCGGATGAACGAACTCGAAGCCGTTGAGAGAGAACAGTCTTTATTTTGGAACAGAGTCAAAATACATAACTATCTAACAGTGTAATCCTACCGGCGTAGAGCTCTTTGCTTTTTTCCCCCTTCTCGCAAAAAGCCTCCGTTCCATTGTCGCTATTTATTAAGCTTTTTGCATAGCAGGAATCCTAAATCCCGCGCGGAGATAACGAGCGAGAGCTCCGGCTGAAATATAAAAAGTTGAAAAACTGTCAATAAAAAGCGGCCGCATTTATTAGTCCGCAAAAAGAAAAGGGCCCCTTCGATTCCTGCTGCATCGGATACCGGCGGACGCGAGGCCGAGTGTGCCGTTGCACGTTGAACCAGAAGAAAAACGGCGGCTTTTTTGCGCTTCGTTAGTCGGTCCGCTCTCGCGTCCGGGCGCGTTTGACGTTTAGCGCGAGGCGCGGACGGGCTTATTGCTTAATTAAAGCGTGAAAAATTTCGCGCAAACTCGCCGCCGCTCTCGCCGGGGGAGAATTGTGTACTGCGGCGAGCTGCGCGGCGAGCTGCGCGGCGGGTGGACGGAGAGGAAAGAGCGAGTCATTAATACAGAACGGGGCACTGATTAGCCGGCCTGAAGCGAAAACTAGAGGGAAAAGAAGTCGGCGCGCGCAGCAGTCGGTCCTGGCGGTCAAGGGTTTACACACGAGAGGGCCAAGTAACTAGCTCTCTCCTCCATTGTTTACCGCAAATGTCCCCCGCGTTTTTGTCCGCATTGTCCATTCGGCTCTCCTTCTCTCTCCCTCTCTCTCTCTCTACGTGTGTCTAACGCTCGGGAAAACTAAGTTTTTGGTCAGTAGTTACGCGAAGGTCGTGCTTTCATTTTATCTCGGGTTTCCTTTTTTTTTCTCTCTTCTGCCGGCGCTCCGTTGCCTCGTTTGCTCTGTTTCATTTTTTGCCTCCCCGCGCTGAAATACAACGTTTGCAACTAACTTTAAACTGTTCGCAAGCGTAATTTCAGCCGAGATTAAACGTACAAAACGTTTATTAATGTCGTTTACCATGTAAATCGGGTTTCTATTATTATCAAAAAGCTTTCCGCTGCATTCCGCCTGTAACTATGAATTTTAAACTTAATTACGGTTCAAATGAAATATTGTCCGCACAATTATCGTGATCTGGAGGCAGGGAACGAACCTCGTTTCCAATCCACTTTTTAGTTTAAATATATGCTCTGATGCAGGGAAAAAAATTTATTTCATTCCTCTGTAACAAATTTTTGAAACGCTGTTATCGACGAGCAAGTTTTAATACGCATTGAATGAATTAAAAGTAAAATTCGTTTTATTTCATTTTTGAAAACATTTATACGAAAATTATTCGCTCAATTTCCTGGGTAGAATTTCAAATCTATAAAATGGCCAAAAAAGGTATCTGTTTTTCGCACATTAGTGAAACGTTTTTTCAGGTCCCTTTGAAGCATTTAATGGAATGAACATAACCTCACTTATTTTTGTCAAATTGCATTGCTTTCGCTTATCTAGTGATGTAGAAAAAACATTTAAGGGCTGTGAATAGCTTACACAAATGCAGACAATTTCAAGGTAGCTAAACTGTCTAATATTA
>JAWWEM010021914.1:0-19721 GCA_035582935.1 Ormyrus thymus | reverse complement strand
TTGTACATCGGACTAATCTCCGATGTTATTTACGTCGAAACGCCGACGCGAATAGCTTCGTAAAGTTTTTCAGTGTATACTTGTGTATTGAATAAGTCGATACAATTAATAAGAATAATAATAGTGCAATTGAGCACGTTGATGTATAAAATTCGGTTTTGAGGGATTCGTACGTTGGCATAGGTACAGTAGGTAAAGTTAAAATCTTTAGTGTCTCAAAATTTTGCTGATAATCTTTGATAATTAATGGCAGAATTAAACTTGATTGTTTTATTTCTTCGTCGAGGTCGTCGTCGAGATTATGTCCTTGGATTTTCAGGTTATTCCCTTGAATTCGATGGGTTCCTCTAGCAATCATTTCTTTATTATCGTATTCGATTGTTATCAGATGGTTACTGGATATAAGCGTTAAATTTTCAGACAGCTTATATGTTAATATTAAAGATGAGTTTATTGGAATAATGGTCGGCTTGACTTCTGTGGTTATGATTTAGCAACACAAATGATTTTGTTAATGAGTTAGTAGCAACATTTGTTTGCTAATAATTTGATAGATGATTCTGTTAATATCCAAGGTCTATTAATGATTTCTGTTTGATTTTGTTTATTGATTGTAGCAAGTCTTTGGACAAGAGAAAACTTGATAGGATTTAGGATTGGAATTTTGAGAGTATAGACAATAGAATACGATTATTCCTTGAGCAAAGCGGAAGTCCAGTAAGTTATGATAGTGCAACATAAGTTTCTTTTGAGAGTAAATTTCTAACAGATGTGTATGAATACTTAACAATGGTTCGTATGTCAATATTTCTAAGTCAAATAATTGTCCCTGAGAAAATAAAAGATCTGTTAACTTTACTTAATAAATCAAGAAAATGTTGTTCTTGTATCAATAGGACAATAACTGCTTCAAAAAAGTTAAGTTTTTTTTTTATTTTCAAGGTTTAAGGCTTTTGATATATTGAGTAAATTTTTGTTAATACTTTCTGCGTTATTAATTATATCTCTACTTATTCAATTTATATTAATGATGTTTTCTTGTTGTTGATAGTCAATAATCATTTGCATCTGGATTTCCGAAAATGTATTTCATCTTTTTTTAAATTTCGAACGTTCTGCTTCTTTGGAGGTAGTTGTAGTTGTTCATCTTCACTTGAAGAAGCTGGACTAGTTACTCTTTCTTTTTTCGGTTGCGAATGAGTTTCATTATAAATATGTCGCAACATAAGCTTAGTTTTCTCGCGTCTTAGAGGTTTCAAGCCAAAATTTTTTTGTAATTCTCTTTGCAACTCTGCTGTTCCTAATCTACTATATTCCATCGGTGGCGTTATAGTTACATCGTCTGCACTGTCTATTTGAAAACTTACTTTTATTTTGAATATACTGCTCATTCTCTGAAAAATCGATATTCGACATTGATTTTCTTTTTGAGATTTTAACATTTTCTTGAATATGCAAATGTATTTTATTAGCTTTTTTTATCAGTTTCTGATTAGATTTTGATGAAGATTTTCTTGGAGTTTCATGTTTGTTTTTACTTAAAATTGGTGAGAAAATAAGTGCATCTTAATATGTTGAAGGCTTTGGAGATAGAGATTTTGGTTTTTGTAAATTAGTTGTTTTTTTTTCATCAAAATTTAATTTTCTCTTGGAACTAAAACTATTACTTAATTCAAAGAATTTCTTTCATTTTTCTTTTCTGAAATGTTCTTTACAGTGTCAACAGTTTTCGATATATTATATTTTTCTGTGTTGTCCTCTTCAATATTATTATCGAATTCAAAATTTTCTGGACTAGAAATAATTGATATTGGACCTAAACTTGCAATTTTTAATTCAATGTTTTTAGTAGTTATGTTGACATTTTCAATTTGATCTTTCTTTCTCGATATGTGCGTTCCTTTTTACCAGAATTATCACATACTTTTTTATTTCCTTTTGTTAATTCCAGAACTTCATTGTTTATTTTTTCTGATCGAAAGAATTCGTTCTCTTCGTTTAAAGAAACAGGCAATTCATTTGGTTTAGAATTTTTCTTTTTCAATGACTTATCTGATTCGTCTACTAATTCCTTAGGGAAAGTACTTTCGTTGTGGATATTCTCTTCATCTGAATCTAAAGTTAGATCAATCATTTTACTTGTTAATTTTTCCTTTACAGCAGTAGAATTAACAATTTTGGAAGTACAACATTGTTTTAAATCATTAGTTCATTCAAGAGGAAATATTGTATATTTTTAATGTCTACATATGAATTAGTATTTGGCTTTATTATTAAATCATCCGTTTTGGAAGGAGATTCAGAAACATTATTTTCTGACGTTTTATTTAATTTATTTTCATTACTCGTATTCTTTTTAGGTGAAGTAGTTTTGTTCTGCTCATCATCAGAATCCGAAACCAAAGTTATATTTTGAATAATGGCTTTTGTTTTTTCATCTTTACTACTTTCTAGTAAAGGTTTTTCCTACCTACTTGAGGATGAATTATTAGGATTTTTTGATTTACTGGATTCAATATTATTTACTTGCATTGATTTCTATTGCTTTGTATCAAAATTTTATTTATAACGATATTTATCTATGCTATTATTAACTTGGTTTACCTTTTTATATTTAGAGTACCTAGACATTTCAATACTATTAGAAGTTTGGTGAGGAATTCCCCGGCGTGAATTACGGTCAAAGGAGGATGGTAGGGGGTAGGTTGGATAAATAATTATTAACTTAGGTTTAACTTTTTTGTAGTGAAGCACGCTAGAAAAAAAAATAATACAGCAAAAAAAATAATACAATAAAAAAAAGGAAAAAGAACAGAACTATTTAGACGCGCACGAATTAAAAATAAATAAATGAAATTTAAATTTGCGGCTCAAGGTCAGCTCTCGCCAAAAATTTCAGGTTCCCTATCGCACGAGCGGTATCTCCCCTTTGCATCTCACTGAGCAGGGGTTCGGGTAGGGTCCTATCTGCCGGTGAGTGATGAGCGCTCTTAGGGGGGACGGCCCGTCTTTATCTGGGAAAGTTATATGGCTCGAGAGTTTCAGCCCGTTGAGCTTTTGGGGAGGTCCGGCTCCCCTGATCTCTGGCGATCAACTGACGCGCGCCGCCGCTTCGTCAAACTTTTTCGACGGGGGCGGATGGCGGAAGGGGTAAGGCCTTGTGACCTAGGAGGCACACGGTTGGCTAAAACCCTCTGACGTCACCGCGGACGAGCGGTGATTTCGCGCTAGGTACCGGCGGCAACTTTCGCGTTAAGTGCCGCCGGTCGAATCTTCCGTGGAACTTCATCCCGAGCGCGGAGTGTCGAGCATTCGTGGAAAATTTCGACGACTTTGCGCTTTTATTTTTATCGAAGCGAATATCATGCGAACGTCAAGTTATATCTTCCATTTCATCATCCGAAAGTAAAATATCATTACTTCTCTTTTTTTTCTTTCTTCTTGTATATGAAAATAAATCTTTAACTTTACATAATCGAAGCTACCTCAGAAATCTATAAAAAAAAGACAACAAGAATAGAATTTTCATTGGATATCAAAACTGCCGAGTATTTTATGACATCGATATAAGGCCTTGCTACAATTGTGGTAGGTATGGGCACAGTGTGTTTCAACTGTTTCAACGAAAAAGTGTGCTTAAAATGTGCGGGTTCCCACAATTCTATAAACTGTGTGAAAACAACGGAATTACAATGCATAAATTGTATTTTCCATAATAACAAGTACAAAACTAATTTCGACATTCAACACGTGGCTAACGATAGCCAATCCTGCCAAATGCTCCAAAACAAAATAAGAAAATACGTGGAGTCAACGGACTACCCAGCGAGTCCGGCAATACCAAGATACATCGGTAATGTAGATATCGCTGTGAATAATTCACAGATGATAACAAAACACAAGTCAGTTTCGTCACTATTATTGTCTCCGAATACCAGTCAACTTAATCAAAGAAGATACACACATGAATCACAACATTGAAGTAATAGAAAGTATTCAGAATGAATACTTTTAATAATTATCTAAAATATAACCAAGACTATACTTCTATACCTTACAATAAGAAGTTTGAATAAAAATTTTGATAAATTACAAATCTTTATTGAAAGACTTGACATTAAACCGCTAATGATAATCTGCACAAAAACTTGGGATCTAGAATACCATAATTATTTTCTATTAACAGGTTATAAAATGTATTGTAATAAAAGTAGCATAAATAGGTCGGACGGAGTAATGGTTTACATTGCTGAAAGACTAACAGAAAGTACTGAAATTATGCAAATAGGCAAACTCAGAGTTGTAAATACATGTCTAAAGACAGATAAGGAAAAGAAAATAGAAATATCTAGCTTATATAGATCACATGACATTCCAAAACTGGGTTTATTATTAGTATTAAAAATTCTTAAGAAAAAAACAAAATGCGAAAAATCATCTAGTTATTGGAAACTTCAATGTTGATATACTAAAACTTGACAATATTAGCCAAAAGTTTTTGAATAATTTCCTAGAGAAAGGTTATGTATCTGGTTTCCAAACAATAACTAGACCAGCAGCATCTGATTATAGTGATTTTTATATTGACAACATCTTCATCAAAACAAACACGATAGCAGCTAAAACTTGTAAAATAGAACATATGATCACAGATCACTATTTACTATTTATATCGATCAAAAAAATTAAATTTAATAACTGGAACGAGAAAATACAAAGCATAGATTTGTTGAGATATGGTAGAAAATTATAGAATATAATATAATACAAATAATACTTTATTAATATAATATACATCTTACGGTCTTCACATCTTGCAGCACAGAACAGAACAGAACACACTCCTCGCTTATGCCTTCTTTTATATCAGCTGAGTTGCCGAATTGCAACTCAGCTATTTCCGCATTTTACTGAGTACATCGCACTCATAAATTGGAACGAGATATTGTCAATGACTGATCCTAATCTAGGTATTAATTCACTAATTAACTTAATAAAAAATTGTACTGCACAGTCAACGTACTCTGAAAATAAGAATAGGCAGTTAGGAAAAAATAAGCCTAGGTATAACTGGATAACAAGTGCAATTAGTCTAGTCTAAACTCATGTAATAGAAAAGAACAATTATATAAAACTTGGCAATTAGGTCCAAGGAATGAGACTCTAAAGAGAGAATATAAAAATTATGAAAAAATATTAAACAAAGTTATCAAAGATGCTAAGCAAAAAACCGACTGTGCTGAGGTTGAAAAAAGCTGTTCGAACCCAAAAGAACTTTGTAGAGTTATAAATAAAAAACTTGGAAAAAAGACAACTAAAACAGCACCAATTACAAAAATAATTAACACAAATAAACAACTTGAGGAAAAAATACAAAACCCTAAAGAAATAGCTAACACTATGAACACTTACTTTAGTAACATTGGCTCAGAATTGTGTAAAAAAATTAAACAACCTACAAATGACACATTAAGAATGCCTAAGACAAACCCAATTTCGATTTTTTTAAATTCCACTAACTACTCAGAAATAGCAAAAATCATCAAAGATATGCCACTTAAGAGTGGTGAAGCGGATAATATAAATACTAAAACAATTAAAATTTTCTCTAAACATATTATCGATATACTTGTGCATATATGCAGTCTATCAATAGAAAAAGCCATTTGGCCAGATGCTTTGATGACTTTATACCAATTTATAAATCAAAAGATAAAATTATACAGAAATTTACAGGCCAATCTCATTAATATTTAATCTTGCAAAAATTCTGGAAAAACTAATATATAATAGACTGAACAATTTTATCAGTAGATATAACATCATCTCGAAAAATCAGTATGGCTTTGTAAAGAATAGGGGAACTAAAGATGCAATCCAACATATATCCAATATAATATATAATTGTCTAGATAAAAGCGAACCAATAGCTATCGCCTTCCTCGATTTAGCCAAAGCGTTTGGTTAAATCTAGGAAGGTAGTCCAGCTACTTAAATAATCGAGAGCAGCGAGTTAAAATACAAAACGTCAATAGCGAGAATAAAACCGTAAGTATGGGAATGCCGCAGGGCACAATACTTAGACCTCTACTATTTATACTTTATGTTAACGACATGCTTAGAGACAATATATCATATGCTGATGACACAGCGATTATAACTACGACCGACTCGTGGTCAGATGTTGAGGCTAAAATGAACGAAGATTTAAACGATATCTCTAGCTGGCTAGCATGGAATAGGCTATCTCTAAACATAAGCAAAACAGTGATATTCATCACTTTTAGAAACTGTAAAAATAGTATTCCAAGCAATTTAGACATAAGAATAAATCAGGAAAAAATAAATAAAGTGAGTAACTATAAATACTTAGGTTTAATTTTCGACAGCAATATGAAATGGGAAGAACATATAAATTATATCGTGAATAAAACCAAATATTTAGCTTTTGTTTTTTATAAATTATCTAAATTGGTGAACCTAGCAACGTTAAGAATGATTTATTATGCTCTCTTCAACAGTGTTATAAGCTACGGAATTATAGCCTGGGGTGGGGCATACTCCAATTCTTTACTACTGTTGAAGAACTTACAGAAAAAACTGTTGAAAATCAGAATTAAAAATAATTTTGTATCTCAAGGAAACTCACTTAATATTGAGCAGCTTTATGAACTAGCAACACTAAGTTTCCACTATGAGAATTTAAAATCTAGACATTCATCTTCAAAAAGTAATACAAGAAAGAAACTCATACAAGTTGCGGCAAGACGTAAAACTATAAGTAGCAAAAACCGCTACATTAAAGCAATAGGCCCACACAGCACGAAATATTGCTGAAAGCTTTCAGCAATATTTCATGAAAGATTTGAAACCTTTCTGAAAGATTTCTGAAATATTTTTATGTCCGTGCAAAAGATCCTTCAGAAATATTTCACAAAGTAACATTCTATGAAATGTTCCTGTGATATTTCTGTAAGGTTTCAGAAAAGATTTCTGTGAAATATTTTAGTTTGCTTTCAGAAAGCTTGTAGAAAACTTTCAGAAAGCTTTCACTGAAACATTTCTTGGAATCTTTCACAGAAATATTTCGTGCTGTGTGGGAGATTATTCAACAACCTACCGAATAACTTAAAAAATTTATCAACGAAAAGTAAGAAAAGAAAATTAAAAGAGTGGATTAGATCAAATAATTAGATCTAACAATTAAATTAAAACAAAATCACTATTATTATGTATAATTATTATGCATTATTATTATTAATCTATTTTCAATATGCAATAAACAGTCTGTGATTACAAATTATATACATATTACAGTTAAGGCTATTAGTTTTAAGTATTAGATATAAGTCAGCAATCAGTCCCGCCAACAGATAACTGTGTTTATCTCTGCGGGTATGTAAATCGCATTATTAAATGTAATTTATGTAACAGTACTGATTAATAAATAAATAAATAAATAAATTAATATATTCTTGCTAAATTTTGTATTTGAGTCATTAGATCATTCGATTAAAAAATAACTACATATTTAACAATACTACCACATTAAATAAATTTTAAGAATGCTAATCCTGCAAGTTCATCTTTGTCTGACCAAGATATTTTTTCTTTAATGGGAGATTCACTTTTAGTGTTTGTTTTCACATCCAATATAATATTTGGATATTCTACATGAAATACTAGTTTATGACCATAGATTTGTTTACTATTCTTTACAAAAATAATGACATCACTTGTAGCACTGTCATTTAATGCTCCACCCCATTTTGAAATTAGCCATTTTGACTTCTGGCTTTTACTTAACTTGTGTAAAATACTTTAAAGTTACTTTTGATTTTCGCTTGCACAATCGTATTATTGAAAAGGTTAAAATAGGAAATAGGGAATTCCAAAGACTTATATTTCTTCTTTGATGATTCCTATTGAGTTTGAAGGTGGGCTCCTAATTTGTCGTTAAAGGGGTTCTGAGACCATTCTACGCGAACGGCTGTTGCGAGCAATGTTAGCGGGAGCTGAACCTGAGAACCAGGGGATTCCCTGATATTCTTGGGTCTTCGCTGGAGTGCATACGCCTGAGAATCTGGAGAGATTAGTGGCGCCCGAGGACTTAGGGTTAGAGTCGCCAAAGAAGAGAAAGAGGAAGACGCGCAAGCAACGAGACGCACAACGACCTCGAGTAGAGCAAAGCTTGAGTGTTAGTTCGCGTGAGCAGGAGCGGGGTGCGCCGAAGAATCTGGTGGTCCAAGCCGAAGTTTATGGGCCAACGGTTTCCGCTACCTCTATATCGACGTGTACGACGACAACGATGACGACAACGCAAGCCACTGCCACCCTCTCCTTGATTGCGGTTTCGGGAAGATTGTTTTCGACCTGAGAACAGCCCAGAACCCCCCGCATCGTAGTAGTAGAGAACATACAGGATTTTTACCGTCAAAATCCCGCCGCGTGGGAATAATATTCTACTAGATTCATGTGTGGAGTAGGGATAGCGCCAGTGGCACCAAAAGTAGCTCGTTTCGCGGAAAATCAGATGCCTCCAGCTGATCGGACGCCAGCGAGCATCCAAGCAGCTGATCGCTTAAGTGAACAGCAAGAAGCCTCGCGCAGGCAGAAGCAGCGATGTCACACTCCAGCGGAAACTTTCGAAGAGATAAGGGCGGTGACTAGCGACCAGTCGACTCAAACTGAGAAGAGCTCGGGCTAATTAACAGAACAGGAAGAGCGCGTGCATGAACCGAGGGTTAGTAATTTAAACCAATTAGCGGCTAGGGATAGGAATACTGCGGTGCCGCGATCCCAGGAAGAACTTGAAGCTAAGTTGACTTCTGAGCTGGACAATTGAGAGGAGGTGCCAGAGAAGTCCAGGCCGACCTCTGAAATGAAATGTAGCGTAAGAGGGGAAAGCAATCAGGAAAGGTTAGCGTCAGTAGGCGCGTTAGCTGGGGCGAATGCGTGATACGCGAATCAGGTGACGCGCGACCAATTTAAAGCACCGGGAAATAAGAAAGCGGTTAAAACGGAGTCGGCAAATCGCGTAAATAAAGAGGGATCGAAAGCGAGGGGGAAGAAAATCGATTTTGTAGACGCGAAGCGAAATTTAAGTTTTTCTAGACGCGTGAGTAGCTCGGATAGCGATAATAGCGATCAGGTGTCGCCAACGAGGAAGAAGGGAACCGGGAGGAGAGCATCTAGCTGTAGCTCTGAGAACGAGCTAACAGCTGTTCGATCGGGCCGTCGTGTTAATAGAGGGCAGCGCGAGAATAAGATGCAAGCTGTTAAATTTCTTAAAAGCTAGGAAATAAGATGTAGCCGCGAGGATAAGCGTGACGATCCAGAAGAGTTCCTTGAATAAGTAGAGGATGGTCGTCAGAGAGCTTTAATGTCAGATAGCGACATTCTTAGCGCGTTACCGTGTCTTTTGTCGAAACAAGCAGGCCATTGGTACCGGACATTTACAGAGTCTTTAGCTTCATGGGAGGAATTTCGGAAGGCGTTCAGGCATCAGTTTATACGCGAATATGACCGGGAGGATTTGCTCGAAGATTCAAGCAAGCGAACGCAGGGGAAAGGCGAGAAAATAGCGAGTTATCTGTCGAGTTTCAAGTACATCGTATCGCGATTTAGGAAGGCCCCGTCTAAGCGAGAGCAGGTCGATTTTGCGTATAGGGTGGGGGATTGCTACGAGAGTACCGAAATGCTATTTCCGACAAACTAGTCGATAGCATGGAAAACATCGAGAAATATGGGAGGCGCTAGGAGCGTCAGAACGACTCAGACAGTCGTTATGCGCCTCCACCGTCTCCAGAGAAAATGCGAGTGCCTGGCGCTGCATTACTGGGGGCCTCTACGAGGACGAAGATAGCGTCAGTGAGAGAGGAGGGGAAATCTCAGTGGTTAAAGCCGAGGATCAGCCGAAGACGGCCAAGAAAGAGAGAGGGTTAAAAGCAAGAGCGAGGGAAAGCTGGAAAGTTGGCGCCATTCCAAAGGGAGGAACAACGAACCTCCGAAAGGAGGGGAAGTGAAGCAGCCAATTCAAGCAGCCGCTGCTGGCCAAATGAACTATGCATCCCCGCAACAAAATGCTCTCCAGACGAGAACATTCCAGGATCAGCGAATAGCGCCGAATTATAGCGCTGGAGTTAATTCAAATAGGAGGAATGACCAGCAGAAGAGGTGGTATAATAACCAAGCAGCCGGGGACACCACGCGTCCGGTTTACCAAGCAGCTGGCGGTTACGCTCACCCGGCGAACCAAGGAGCGACGAGGTCTTCAGCGGGCTACACTCATGTTAAGACAGCACAAGGAGTAGCTCCGTTGAACATTTTTCCAGGAGCTTGTTTCACGTGTCAGAGCTCAGACACCGAGCTTCGGAGTGCCCGGAAATCAAGAAACTAATCGAGAGCGATACATTCATACACAACGTGAACAGGAGTAACCAAGGCTCTCGGAGTCTTAAATACCGTTCTAGAGGTTGCACGCGCAGTGAAGCCATTCACCTTTAAAGCGATTCACAATCTCGATCAGGACGTCATTATCGGAAAGTATTTTTACCTTATCTTTTGCGATTCGCGAAACGGCAGAGGCCTTTGGAGAATTGGAGAAAGAGAATGGAGACAATTTGTCAGCGAGGGTCACAAGAAAGAAGCAACTATATTTGCCGAGTGTGATGGTATTTCCGAATTAAATATTAAAGAGCGAGATGTGTCGAGAGGATATTAGAGAGCGTGTTGAATCAACCATCCAGGCAAGCAAGCTTGACATATTTCACAGAGCATCATATCGACGTTCAAGGAGCTGAGCCGATTAAGCACCAATTGAGGAGAATGTCGCCGAAAATGTTGGAGTTAGCGTCAGAGGGAGTAGAGCGTTTAAGGAAAGAGGGGATAATTGAGCGATCAGCGAGTGATTGGAGTAGCGCGCCAGTATTAGCGAGGAAACTGGACAACGCGCACCGGTTCTGCATAGATTTTAAGGATTTGCACAAGGTGACTCGGAAGGACGCGTATGCGATTTCTAACATGGACCCGATTTTAGATAAACTACGGAAAGCGAAGTATTTAACTAAGATCGATTTAAGGCAAGTTTATTTTCAGGTGCCGATGGAAAAATCGAGTTGGAAATACACCGCCTTTGCTATTTCAGGGTCGGGGTTATGGCAATTCGTGAGAATGCCCTTTGGTTTAAAGAACGCTCCGATGACGTTCAAATGCCTAATAGATGCTTTGTTCAAGCCGGAGTTTGAGCCGTATATTTTCTGTTATCTAGATGATATTATCATAGTGACAGAGACGTTCGAAGATCACCTGCGGTGGTTAAAATTAGTGCTCAGAAGGTTGGTAGATGCAGGGCTAGCGATCAACAAGGACAAGTGGGCAGTAAAAATATACAGCCTTACTTTGAAGGCTATAGATTCACGGTTATTACCGACCATAGCACCTTGAGGTGGTTAAAGAATTTAGAAGAGCCAACAGGCAGATTATGGGCGTTGGAGTCACAACAATGGGATTACGAGATTCTGCATCGAAAGAGAGCACTTAATCACGTGCCAGATGCTCTTTCTCGAATTTATGAGAATGAGGAGGCAAAAGTGTCTGGCTTTACCGAGGTCAAAGACCCTTGGTACTTGCAGATTCTTGAGAGTGTGCCGAAAAATCCCTTGAAATACAGAGATTGGAAGGTAAAGAGCAATTGCCTATATATATTTCGAGAAGACCCTCTGCTTGATCCTATAGTGAACCGAGAGGAATGATGGAGATTTGTAGTGCCGCCAGTGGAAAGAGAGAGAGTGCTGAGAGATGCGCACGACACGCCGTCGTCGGGCCATATAGGGGTTGAGAAAACTTACGATAGAGTAGCGCGAGAGTATTAATGGAGAAACATTTACCATGACGTACACACTTTCGTGCGAGAGTGTGTGCAATGTCAAAAATACAAGGTGCTGCAGACCGGAGCTCGAGGGATCGATGGGAAATAGAATCGTAGAGAGACCGTGGGCAGTAGTCGCAGCTGATATGATGGAATTCCCACCAAGTAAATCTGAGCACAAACACTTGTTAGTCTTTCAAGACTTATTTACCAGGTGGATTGAGGTAAAGCCACTTCGTAGAGCCAACGGGAAATCAGTGAATAGAATCATGGAGGAGTTAATTTTATTTAGATGGAAAACGCCGGAATATATGTTGACAGATAACGGGAAGAAATTCGATAATAAAGTCGTGAAAGAAATGTTGCGCCAGTACGGAGTGAGGTACGTAACGACGCCGCCTTATCATCCGCAGGCTAACCCCGCAGTGCGTAGCAATATGACTTTGAAAACAATGATTGCTGCCTTCGTCAAGGCCGATCATTGCGACTGGGACGTACACATACACGAGTTTAGATACGCGGTTAATACCACTACGCAGGCCACGATGAAAGTATCGTCCACGTTTCTTAATTACGGTCGAAATCCCAAACCTGTAAAGAGCTTGCACCGCGAGGTAGAGGGAGAACGATTAATTTCGCAAGTAGCGTCGGAAATTTGGATAGATCGGATGAAGGGGATGGATGCTCTTAGAGATTTAGTTTCGCATCATATCGATCAGGTAAAAAAGAAACAGGAGCGGAATTATAGCAAGTTGGCGATAGCGTTATGCGTAGAGTTCGTGTTCTTTCGGACGCCGCGAAGAAATTCTCCGCGAAATTAGCGCCAAAATTCGAGGGGCTGTACTAGATTATAGAAATTAAATCGCCAAGCGTTTATATTCTCGGAGAAGGGGAGAGGTCGAACAGGCGTCTTACTAAGGCATACGTTTCGGAGCTTAAACGGTTTATCACACCGCGACGCGTGCAAAATTAAGGGCAAGCCTGAGACTCATTTTTGTTATAGGAGTACGAAGGATGTCCAACAACAACGACCATGAGGACGTGCAGGAGGTCCAGGAGATCCTGACCATCGAGGCCCACCCGGCCCCTGAATGAGCTCCAGTGATTGTCAGACCGCAGCATCACGGGTGTGGATTGACATAATGGACAAGGAAGAGCAGAAAGAGAGAGAGAGAGAGAGGGAAGAGCGCCAGCTGGCGAGAGCTGCCGCTGTCGTTGCAGCAGGCCTTGCCGTTGCCGCTGCCGTTGCAGACGTTGCTGCTCCCATTGCTGCTGATACTACCGGGCAGGAAGAACCCCGCGAACTCCTACGCAGGTGTAGATTATGCCCTGGAGGGTGCTCACTCGCCCGCAGTCGGGCCACTGCCCTGGTATGGGCCGGATTTCTTGCGGCAGTGTAAGCTGCTGCAAGCCGCCACCCAGGACTCAGCCCCGCATTCGCAAGGCCCGCTTCGCCGCCCGCACAACACCGCAGAAGAGAGAGAGCTCGGGATAGAGCGGGGGAGAGAGCTGGAGAAGGAGCTAGAAAGAGAGCTAGAGCTAGACAGGATGGAGATGGACGAGAGCGAGAAGTTCACTAACACCGAGGAGGAGAGCCGCTGAGCCGAGGAAGAGCTAAAACGCTACGTCAGCACCGACCCGAAGCTGCCAGGAGCCGAGGCTGCGGTGAACGCCGAGACCCTAGACGAGATCGTCCGGAAGAGCGAGGAGTTGAAAATCTTGCCGGTGGAGAGTGCTGCGCTCGACCAATGGCCGGAAGAGGATTGGGACCAGCAGATCCTCGTTAGGGAAGCGCCGATTCAGGCTGCGAGCTCGAGATCTCGCTCCAGGTTGACGCGGCGCCGTACGCACAAGAGGAAGTACAACCCGAATGGTCACCTGGAGCTTGAGGACTAGGAATCTGCCCTGCCCACGCCACCGTGCTCACTTACGCCAGCTGGGCCACCAGACGAGCCGAGGAGGTCCACCAGCTGCTCGCTGTGACGCCTCTAGCAGACCGGCTTGGCCATTACTCCAGGTCCGCCGCTACCTCCTCCGGAGAGGAGATAGTGATAGTGGCATCCTCGCCACTATCACTATCAGACCAAACCGCCAAGGGAGGTGGTTTCACGTAATTGACGTGGCAGAGAGTTCCATAAATAAGAAGAGCTAATATGGAATGATTTACGTAAGCTCTGGGTACCAAAACGAGGTATATCTAAAGAACCTACATCCCCTCTTTCTGGACGAGTTATCAGCATGAAGTTGAAAAAAGCAAGGATCTATGCCAGGGTTCCAGAGTGGATGATCTTGTAACAACAAATTCCCAGCAAAGGATTTCTTCTGGAGGTGATGGTGAGCCAGCCTAGTTCACGTCTGAAACTCGATATATGCACATCCCTTTTAATGCCATAAATGTATTGTATTCCGAAGTTTATCACTCTTTGAAGTTTGATGTCTAGTTCACGGGAGATATCGCAGTAAACTAAGCAACAGTAATCGAGTAGCGGGAAGAGTAGCACCAGAATAAGATGCTTGCAAAGCATAAGAGTAGCGCTTTTTCTAAAGAAATATAAACGATACATGAGAGTATGTGCGCGTTTGCAGATTAGAGCTACATGTTCTTTCCAAGAAAGTTTGGAGTCAAGTATGACCCCCAAATTGCGCACAGAAGACTCAAAGACTATCGCGGGCCCTCCTATGGTAATAAAATTATTAGCAACAAGAGGTAGATTATTGATGTAGTAAGAAGAACCAATTACAAGGGCCTTAATTTTGGTAACGTTGAGTCTGAGATGATTTTGTGATGCCCAGTTAATGATTCGATCAGAGTTAGCGCTCATTTTGCTGATAATGGCATTCAGCTTAGCAAGAGGACAAGTCATATAGATTTGCAAATCGTCCGCGTACATAATGTGTGAGATGTCCATATCAAGACAGAGACAAAGATCATTAACATGAAGTCCAAACAGTAGAGGATCAAGAACAGAACCTTGTGGAACACCAGTATTAAGTGGTTTGTATGACGAAAAGCAGTTATTCGCACCAATGACAACCTGTTCCCTATTCACAAGGTAAGATGCTAGTCAAACAATAACTGATTTGGAAAATCGGAAATAAGAGAGCTTTTTAAGAAGCTTGGCATGACACACGGTGTCAAACGCTATGCTAAAGTCAAAAAGTAATAGAAGAGTGACTTGCTTGCGGTCGATACAGTTTGTGTGCTGTGACCAGCACTAAAGCCGGCTTGGAAAGGGTCAAGTAGTAGTCTAGACTCAAGATATTCAGAGATTTGCTTATGTACCAGCCTTTCCAGCGCCTTTGAGAGAAAACAGAGTAGCGATATGGGCCTGTACTCATTGAGGGAAGTAAGTGAAGCAACTTTGTTGAGGGCGATAACAAGAGACTTTTTCCAAACAGAAGGAAAATAAGATTCAGTGAGAGACATATTGAAAATTTTACGGATAGCATGAACGAAAGACGGTAGAGAAACACTACTTGGGGCAGACCATCACTACCTCTAGCTTGAGTTCTGATGTGCCTCACTGCAGTGGTCACGTCAAATACTGAGATCGGTTTAAAACAGTATTGCTCATCGTATTGCATGTCGTTCAGATCTAGTAAGAAGTCATCAATAACACACGATTGCATATGAAACTGCGCTGAAATGAGCATTAAGCTCATCAACAGAGAAACGAGAAGGAGTCTCTGACCTAGCAGCTGTAATCCCTAAGTGCTCAAGTCCTTCCAAATAGACTTCGAGTCAGTCATAGATGATAGTCCCATTTGATAATAGAGTAGCCTTGCATCTTTGATAATTCTATGCGCTTGATCTCTTGCAATCCTGTAAAGATGGAGATCATATGGAAGTCAAGATCTATGGAAACGACGGTAAAGTGTATCTCTCTCTTTAATGAGAACGTCATGCTCAGAGGTAAATCAGGACGCTTTTTGGATGGATTCACGGTTTTAAGAAGAGTAAGTGTTTCAATGGCACTCGACAAATGTCCATTAAGTAAAGAGATACAATTTTAAGAGATGCTGTTTGAAACGATGACCAATCACATTCAGATAGGTAATCATTGAGATCAGACGCAGAGATGGTCTTATATTCACGATAGCTGAAAGAGGAGTTCGTCGGTCACAGTAGGGAGATATTAAGCGTGGTAGAAATAAGGTCATGCCCAGCAATAAATGGCGTGTCAGTTTTCCAGAACGAGGATAAGCAGTCAAGCTGATCAATAAGACTAACCAGGTGTCAGAGCTTCATGTATGGTGAGTGGCTCCAAAAGGTATACTGTGAAGAGAATTTTCTTCGATGAAAGATTTGATGAACTTAGCATCCTCTCTGTTAGAAAGCTGATCAGCATTGAAGTCGCCTAAAATTATTTTTGTGCTATAATCATGCATATATAGACATAATTTTTGAATGAAGTCACATCCGAGAATAAATGGTGCATGTAGAGGCCGATACAAAGATAAATGAACACCCTTTGACTGTGTTTGACAAAATAAGTACTCCGGTTTACCTGGCTTGCCTACCCAAGAACCATTAGATGAGTCAATAATTGACGATACGAGAGAGTCATGAATGTAAAGGGCAACTCCTCCGCTGTTTCTGTTTCTGTCATAACGAGGTAGAGTGTAGTTATCTATTTGAACGATGGAGTCAATGGTCTAATCGAGCCACGTTTCAGTGATAGCAATTATGTGAAAGAAATGTGTGTCAGGAAGAATTTAAACATTTCAATATGTGCCCGAAGCGAATTAGCGTTAAAATGACAGAGTGTAAGTGAAGGTACTGTTGGCAGAGGCGACTGTTTTTTTGGTGAAATTAAGCGGGTATTGGTAAAAGACGAGAGCGGAGATGAGGATGATGAAATGAATGATAGATTATCTATTTGAGAGAGTCTAAAAAATTCTTAAGCTCGGTTTCGGTAGAGACGCAAGTTGCAGTAGTGGCATCTTTAGTTTTGATGTAGATATATGACCATTCCGGATGAAGGTGTCAAGTCCTTGTTTACGCGCTTCCATGTGCGCGGCTTTCCTTACCTTATAAATTATAAATTAATAAGACTAGGCGCTAGAGAGAGAGGGAGAGAGAGAGAGAGAGGGAGAGAGAGAGAGAGAGAGTGTGTGAGTGAGATCCCGGTCCGTGCTAAAAATTTTCGCGGTTAAATTTTTATTTTTTTTTACAAAATCCGATAGCAAGCGAGCGAGTGAAATATTAGTGTAAATTTATATCCTGATTTATTTTATTTAAATAAACCCTATTGAAAAAGTCCGTTAAAAATTTTTTTAAAGACCTAGTAGAATTGGTGCAAATACACACATAGAACCCGATACCGGTATGTATTTTATATCGAGTTCTATGTGTGTATTTGCACCAATTTTAACAGGTCTTTATAAAGTTTTATGGGACTTTTTCAATAGGGTAAGAGAACGGGGGTGGGCATTCTTTCCATTACCTGTCAAGTTGGTTACGTAAAATTAGAAACTCCGTTGAAATTAAACATAAATTTTCGTTTAAGTAAATAAATAAATTGATTTTTATGAAAATTTTTCCATCATTTAAAGGTTCAAGGTTATTTTAATTGTATTGTTAATGATATTCCCAATTATAAAAAAAATATAATATCTGAAATAAATAAAATTAACAATAACAAACAAAATCGTAATTTTATTTCCATTAATGTAAATATGATGATAAATTAAAAAGATTATTCTTTATATTTAAATTTTTTTTTAGATTTTGAATTTAATTATTTAAAATTTCTTTCCTAAGAACATTTCTTATTTTTGAGTTATTTTCTTGTTCATTTTGTATGTATATATTATCTGGATTTCTACATCTTGATAGAACAAGATATAATTGTCCGTGTGAAAATAAAAGATTTTTTATATATAATCTTGTACTATCCAAACTTTGACCTTGTGATTTGTTTATTGTGATTGCAAATGCTATCGTAATAGGAAATTGTTTTATGTACAAAATAAATGGTAAAGATGAAGATTCATTTGTATGAAGTGTGATTCGTGGAATAAAAACTACATTTCCAATTTTTTCACCTGCAATAATATCTACTTCTATATTATATTTAAATAACTTTCTTATTTTTAATCTTGTTTCATTACATAAGCCATCTACAATACTAAGATTTCTAAGTAACATTCTGACAGTATTAATTTTTCACTTTAATTTATGTGACGGTAAACATTCACGTATATTATTTAATACTTCTACTGGGTAATTTAAATGAATGTTTTCATAACTTCTATCTACACCTTTATGTGTAGCATAGCCTATGCTATAATAAGTAATTGAACCTTTTATTAATTTTAATACTTCATTATTTAAAATATTAACATCTTCGTTATGTGATCTTAAAATAACATTATTAATTAAATATTTATCCTTATTGATGTTTTCATACATTTTTGAACATACATTATTTGTTTTCCATTTCTCAGGTATGATAAATTCAACTTTTTACCTTCTCCGATAGTTAATAAGAATTTAGAGAAGTTTTCATTTTCAGAACGTATATTTTTATGTAATTTTAAAATTTTAAATATTGACCAAAGATCTGAATATTTGATTGTTTCATTAACAATGTTATTTCTAAAACCATTTTTAGCAACAGAAAGAATTTGTCTAAAATCACCGCCTAGAATCATTAACTTCTCACCAAAAGGTAAGTTATTAGAAGAAACGTCTTGTAATGTTTTGTTAATAATTTCCAATGCTTTTTTGGGATCATCGAAGCTTCATCCCAAATTATAACATGTGCTCCTCGTAGTTTTTTTTATCAGAATCTAGTTTTAGAAAAGTAGTTTCTATATTATTTAAAGCTAAAGGAAAGCGGAATGTCCGATGGGTAGTCATTCCTTTTGGTAATAAAACTGATGAAGCAATACCTGTCCAAGCCATTGATAAGAATTTTTTCTTTATTGAAATAAAACAATATATTAAAGTATTATACAAGAAAGTTTTTCCTGATCCACCTGGGCCATTAATAAAGTAGATTTTGTGATTATTACTTATTAATTCTTCAAATATGAATTTCTGTTCTTCATTTAATTTATCATAAATATGACCAAACATTTTTTTACTGTACTCAATAATTTCTTCATCTAATTCATCACTTTCAAGCGGAAAACAAACAGTTAGCTCAGGTAAACCATAGTCTTTACAAGACATTTCCTGTGATTCTAATATTTCCTTTATATGTAATAATGCTCTATTTTCTTCTCCGTCCATAAAATCTTCTACAAAAAATTTCTTAAATTTTTGCCAAATAATGTTTTATTGAATATTTTCTAATATTAAAAACCACGCAAAAAATTTACGTAATTGAAAAGGTAGCCTTATTTTACATGCCTCTTCAAAAGTATTATTTATTTGAGAATCATGTTCTATCAATCCCATTGAAATAGCTGTTTCTTTATACGTATCATAAATAACATTATTATAGTTTCGTAAATCTTTAAATGAAAATGCGCCTTTTACTCGATTTAATATTAATTTTAAAAAGAAACGTTCACTATCTTTAGGTGATACAACACTTAAATGTCCTATTGTATGATCATTTTGAATTTTCACTCTTTTTACCCAAGACTTATTTTTCGAATTAAAAATGTAATATGTAACGTGGTATTTTATTCTCTTTATCAAATGAATAGACAATACACCAAAAATCTGCTTTCTATAAATTTCTCACTTTATTCATTCACACTTACATTCAAAATTCCCGGCCACGTTGACAAAACAATTTTTATCTTTACTCTTTCTTCGTCCCGCTCTTAATCGGCTACTTTTTCTACTCCAAAAAGGGAGTTCCGCCAAGTCGCTCCTGTACGGGAATCTACCGGA